>JALPVH010000313.1:0-67879 GCA_023242295.1 Diaporthe ilicicola | reverse complement strand
TACTATATAAAACTTTTTATAATAACTTATTAATCTGCTTTTATAAGCCTATTTATAATTAAAAGCCGCTATTCTGCGCTAATAGCTATAGCGTTAAGCCGCGCCTAATCTCTTATTTGCACTAGTGTTTTTAATAAGCTATTAGCCCGTCGAGGTTAAAGCTATCGCAGGCTATAAGCTAGTTTAACGCCGTTAAGCATTATTAGTATACGAAAATGCTATTGCTATATAACTTAAGTAAATATAAGTTGCTCGAAATAAGCGACGTTAAAAAGCCGCCATTACTTTAAAGGTTCTAGCTTTGCTTAAATATATATCTATCTAGTAAAACCGAGCGACTATTATAACCTTTTCCGTAAAACCACTCGAAAGCAATTATTTAGCCGAAACCGAAATAACTGCTAATTAAGCTTAAACTACCACTTATATACACTTAAAACCCTTAAATTAAATAAGGCTATTATATTCCATTATCTAGATATATAGATCTAATAGCTTTATAGCTATAGAAATAAACTTTATTTATAATAAGTAAATTTTTATTTAAATAAAAGGTTTTCTTATTAAAGCGAAAAAGCGCAAAGATAAAAACCCTTTCTTATCTTAATAAATTAATATATTTATTAGCACCTTAAAGATATATAAAATCTATTTAAAAGAAATAAAGAAGTTTATTACTTATAAAATAAGGATTTATAATAAGCTAAAGGGAAATAAGCTAAAAGGAAATAAAGATATTAATCGTTTAATACGCTTCTTTAAAAAGGTTTACCTTTTATTTAAATAAATTAAAGAGATAAAGCTTAATTATAGAAATATAATATAGTTAAATAAAATTTAATTTAAAAAAAAAATATAATTATAAGTCTTTTAACCTTATATTTAAAAGGGATATATTAAAGATATAAATATTAATATAAGGCTTAAAGCTATTAAATTACTTAGCTAAGTTAGCTAAGCTTAACTTTAAAAGTTTAAGCTTAAAAATAATTTTTTTTATTTATTAATAGTATTTTTATCGTTAATATATAATTAAATTAAAGAAAATTAAATAAGTTATTTTAAAAAGTTAAATTTTTTTTATATTATTTATTATTTAATTTTAAGCTTTATATATTTTTATATTTATATTTATATTTATATTTATATTTATATTTATATTATAATATAAATATAAAATATAAAATATATATTATAACTTTCTCTTTTAAATATAAAGTTAAAAGATTTATAATTATATTTTTATAATTAAGCTTTATTTTTTTAATTTATTAAATAAAACGTAAATCTTTTTAAAAAAGTATATTAAATAATTAATTTCTTTTTTTTTATTTAGCTTATTTATCTTTACTTTATAAATAATAAACTTTTTTATTTTTTTTAAAATAAACTTTATATATTTTTAAAGTAATAATAAATATATTAATTTACTTAAATAAAAAAAAGTTTTTAACTTTATATTTCTTTACTTTAATAAAAAAACCTTTTATTTAAATAAAAATTTATTTATTATAAATAAAGTTTATTTCTATAGCTATTTATAATAAAGCTATTAAATTTATATATTTAAATAATGAAATATAGTAGCTTTATTTAATTTAAAGGTTTTAAGTGTATATAAATAATAATTTAAATTTAATTAATAATTATTTTAATTTTAATTAAATAATTATTTTTAAATAATTTTATAAAAAAGGTTATATCGCTTAGTTTTATTAAATAAATATTAATTATTTTATTTATTTAAGTTTCTTTATTAAGCTAAAATAATAATTAATATTTAAAAAGAATAAAGTATAATATATCTTTTAAATTAATATAATAAGTTTTTTAGCATTATAGCGTAATAATCGAGTATTAAAGTATTCTTTTATATTAGTAATATAAAGGGTATAAGTTTAAATTCTATTAATACCTTTTAACTTACTTTCTTTTTAATATACCCCTTTAATATTAAAAAGTAAAATTATTTACCTTTAATTAATTCCCTATAATTATATATTTATTACTATTAATTACTATATTCTTAGCTAATAAGGTTTTTTTTCCTATATTATAGGTTTTTTCTTATTAAGCGCCTATAAGGCTTTTCGGAAGGTATTTAATAGTATAATAAATGCTTCTTACTATATAAAGTTATTTATAAAAGCTTAAGTATAAAGTAAATTAAGGTTTATAAAGGAAAGGGGAGCTATAACTTTAATTAGCTTTCTTCCCCTTACTTACTATATTTCTAGCTTTAAGAGATAAAATTTAAATAAGATAAATAATTTATATAATAGGTTTTATTATATAAAACTTTTTATAATAATTTATTAATCTTTTATAAGCTTATTTATAATTAAAAGCCGTTATTTTACGTTAATACTTATAGCGTTAAGCCGCGCTTATTTATATTAATACTTTTAATAAACGTTAAGGTTAAAGCTATTATAAATTATAAGTAATTTAATTTAATGCTGTTAAGCATTATATAAAAGTGTTATTACTATATAACTTAAGCCTTTATAAGTCACTCGAAATAAGTAATATTAAAAAGCCGCTATTACTTTAATTATATACTTTTATAAAATATATATAAGTTTTAGCTTTACTTAAATATATACTTATTTAGCGAAACTAAGCAATATAACCTTTTTAATAAAATTATTTAAAAGTAATTATTTAGCTTACTATATTATTAAAACTAAAATAATTATTAATTAAGCTTAAACTAATATTTATATACACTTAAAACCTTATTAAATAAGTTTATAATTATAGTTAAAATAAATAGATAAGGTTACTATATTTTATTATCTAAATATATAGATTTAATAGCTTATAAATAGCTATAGAAATAAACTTTATTTATAATAAGTAAATTTTTATTTAAGTAAAAGGTTTTCTTATTAAAGTAAAAAAGTGTAAAAATAAAAACTTTTCTTTATTTAAGTAAATCGATATATTTATTATTACCTTAAAGATATATAAAGTTTATTTTAAAGAAATAAAAAAGTTTATCGCTTATAAAGTAAAAATAAATAAGCTAAATAGAAAAAGAAAGGTTAATTATTTAATATACTTTTTTTTAAAAAGGTTTATCTTTTATTTAAATAAATTAAAGAGATAAAGCCTAGTTATAAAAACGTAATATAGTTAAATAGAATTTAATTTAAAAAAATATAATTATAGGTCTTTTAACTTTATACTTAGAAGGGATAGCTAATTTATATAAATATATTAGTGTAAAGCTATACACCCTTTATAAGCGCCCTTCGGCCTGTACGCACCCTAAATTGCGACAATAAGACAGCGCTGTGACCTAGCCGATTGTCGAGAACTAAATCTCAACTCCCCTTGTGCTAGAGTTTAAAGAAAAAACAAGCGAGACGGCCGTCGGCGAGAGTCACAGCAGCACTTGGCATTGTGAACATACCATTATTCTGACTCAACCACTCGTTCGGTCTCGCTTCGAGCCCTGTCTTTGACCCCCTGTCTTATTGGTGATATCCTCCCAAATGTAAATGCCGCCATGCCCTGGCTTCGGGGCGTCTTTCCTCCCCGAGACTTTATATATCATTGCCCAAGTTATCCTGGATCCCACTGGGTTGCAACGGGCTAGACCTGCTTAAGCCCTGTCTCTTTCCGTGTGCTCGTGCCCTCTGCTCTTCGTTGATGTTCAATTCTGGAGCCTTCTCTTGCCAGGCCCACGTACACGTGTAGAAAGTGGTCACAAGTGACAGACCCATGGGGCACAAGGCCTTCTCATACCACCACGAGTCACGTCCTGTCTGGCTCCAAGCACGAGGCCTGAATAGTATCGATTTTTGAAGAAGAAGTTGTGTTCTAGAATCTTTTCGACCTTCTCGGCGTTTCGTAAAGACGTCTTATTCACTATCGAATGATGGCCTCCCAGAGATGGCAGAGCTGCCAACTACACGTGTAGTCTTTGCCAGGCGTGAATGGATTCAACTGACCATGTCAAAAAAAAAAAGCAGATGAGGCTGATTGGGCGTCTATGGGAATGCTGTTGCCTTCCGGTATTGGCCGACAGCAGTAAGTTTCTTTTCCTCAAAGCCCCTATCTGTTTCGCCTGGGGCACGCCCTCCACATGATTGCATTCAAGTAAACGAAAGCAGTTGTGCGGACCAATTTGTGACGCCCACTTTGCGGCGAAGAACGAAGAGCCGAGAGTCCGATAGATCTTCACCGCCGATGCCACATTCATGTCCGACTCCTCTTATGATGGAGCGACGCCAGTATTTCTTCTACTGAATCAGGTCTGTACATCATGAGACATGCGACCTTTTCTGGTGCCGTCGAAGCCTGTGGCTAGGTAAGCATCAGCATGATGACCGACTTGAGCTTTTGTCAACAACTCGGACACATGAGAACTCAAGAACCGTCTACGTGATGGTTGGAGGAAATTGAAAATAATGTGGTCGGCCAATAATGATCATTTGATTACAGGTAGGAACCTCACAGCTCTACTGAGTTTACCCGCTTCCCTACGGATCCTTGGTTCATGATGCGACATGACCGAGTCTTGAGGGGCCACCGCTCCGGCAATATCCACCATCAGCCACTGTTGGGTTATGAAGGAGGTGAGCTGAACCTCTCTGACAGATCCTTTGGAATCCTACTGCGGGCATGAGTGGGGGCCGCATGCCTGTGCCTCCCTTCAGTATTCAGAGCTATCCCTTGTGGGACTGGGGTAAGTGAAGGGAGTGAGACATCCGGACCGTGTGTTCCCGTAACTCCTCGGGAAGAAATGCTTCGGCTTCCCACGTTACCGCTCTTCAACGTTCAAATGTAACGGGGATCTGCAGAGGACGACATCAATCTGGGGTAGCGCCGTTATTGTGCACGTATTCATTTCGCGACCCATTGAACCCGGACTCCCCAGGACCAGTCCACATGTGTTTTGATCAACATTACGAAAGGACAAACACTGGTTTGAATGGCCTGGTAAACAGATGCTTCCTGCCTCCCAGAATGGATACTAGATGAGTACCTAGGTAGGTTGTTGGAGGCCTTCTATTTGGTCCACTTCCCCTTTGGGAATAAAGACGAAATTCAGAACTAACACAGACTTTCTCGTGCAGCTTCGGTCAGCTCAGAATACACGCCGTGGATTTGTCAGATACGGCGACGAATCCAACACGATAGAAGGGACTCCTTCATATATATCCAAGTCGAACCAAAATACCTTCGTATTTTGATGATCCACTGTACTCCGCGAAACCTTTCCGCAGCAACATCCATTACAGGCACAGAACTGGATGATCAGACCACACCTGATCTCATTGGTATGTAAGACGACATAATGATTATGGAGGCAGGCTCTCCCATAGGTTAGCAGCCCAGCCCAGCTGTATGATGCTCTTGGCTGTCTCTGTCCCTCGCCACAACAACTTTGACTAGCAGCTGCTAGCGTGAACACGGTCTCAAGAGAGACAGAAGTTACGCGGTCTGCAAATCTAGGAAGGGTTCTGGAGTGCGGTACTCGAGAGAGCCGCGACAGGGGCAAACTTGGCATCTAGGGAGGAGGTCCCTCTAGAATGCCTAGAGCTGGCAATATGAAGCCCAACCTCTCTGCTTTCTTTCTCCTCAAGCATGTCAAACGGAAGGGCTTCCTTTTAAGAGGAACACTTCCCCAACAGTCTCATTTCAGTTACCTGATCTCCTCAGTCCTCCCGAGGTCCCTAATGTACTACCCCTCCTCCCCCTTTCCCACCCGCTCATATAATGATGGGCCGGACTCAGGGCGTCAGCGAAGAGGAAACGATACCCGAGACGTCGACAGAATGGCTCCCCGAGAAGCCGTCTGCCCGCAACCAGTGGGCCCGGAAGGGCTGGAGCCTGCTGCCGTGGATCATCACGGCGCCGCTGGGCAAGTCTGAGCGCGTGCTGCCCAAGGCCACGTCGACGTCGTACCTCAACGGGCTGCGCGGCGTGGCCTGCATCATCGTCTTCAACTACCACGCCGCGATCCTGTGGAACCCGGCGTTCAAGCTCACCCTCGGCACGGTGCCCTTGTTGAACGTGTGGCTGGCCGGCCATGGCGCGACCATGATCTTCTTCGTGCTCTCGGGCTTCGTCATGTCCTACTCGCCGCTGTCCAGGATCGCGTCCGGCCCCCAGTCCGACGCCGTCGACTCGGCCCTGCTCACCTCCCTCTGGTCCTCGGTCGTCCGCCGCGGGTTCCGCCTCTTCACGCCCCTTGTCGCCCTCGGCTTCATTCTGACCTTCGTCACCTTCTTCACACAGGTCTACGGGCCCTCGCCCGACCTGCCCTGGGCGAAATCGGACCCCAGGACCGCCGGCGCCTTCCTCGCCCACGCGGGCCGCTTTGCCATGCACATCTCGTTCCTCATGGACCCCTTCACCTGGAAGATAATACAGCCCCCGACGCTCGAGCACGCCTGGACCCTGCCCTTCGAGTACCGCGGGTCGCTCGTCGTCTTCCTGCTGTGCATCGCCTGCGCGCGCCTGACCTCGACCTGCCGCAAGATATTCCTGGTCGCCTTCGGCCTGTGGGCCCTGCACTGGATCCGCTGGGACGTCTTCTGCTTCACCTCCGGCATGGCCCTGGCCGAGCTGCGCTTCTGCCCGCTGCTGCCCTGCGAGAAGCCCGAGCAGCTCCCCCGCGTCACCACAGGCAATACCACCACTGCCGAGCGGCCCTGGGCCCGGCTCGTCCGGTCCGTGCCCTTGCGCTCGTGGATCGCCCTCGCGCTGCTGTTCCCGTCCCTCATCGTCTGCGCGTGGCCCGAGGGGGGCGCCCAGCTCGGCGCCCAGCCCTTCGCGTCCATCCACGCGACCTTCACGCCGGGCCACTACCAGGGCTCCGACGTCGACTTCCTGTACGCCAGCGTCGGCGCCGTCGCCGTGCTGGCCTGCCTCGAGACCCTGCCGCCCGCCCAGTGGCTACTGAGCACGGCGCCGTTCCGCTACCTCGGCGAGATCAGCTTCTCCTTCTACCTGCTGCACCTGCTCATGATCAACGTCATGAGCGCGCGCATCCTCCTCTACCTGACCGACTGGTGGAGCCTAGGCTACGGGTCGGCCTACGTGGTCATGTGGCTGATCACGGCCGTCGTGACGGTCCTCGCCTCCGACCTGTTCTGGAGGGCTGTGGATGAGACGAGTGTCCGGATGAGCCGGAAGATTAGTGACTGGTTAATTGCTAGGCCAAGGGACACTGAGACAGCATATCATGCACTGTAGTGTAGGGCGTTGCATGACTGACAATCAGAACCTATTAGCATCCAAGTCGATTTGATCTCTTGGCCCTTCATTCTCGTTCTCCCTGCTGCCAGAATGAATGGCGCTAGGTTCCGTATATTGGCGTTGTGATCTGTGACTTGAAGTTAACATCGAACATGTAGAAATTATTGCGCGGGCAATTGCCAAACCCGACTATACATACCTCCTTGATCTGATACCATCTGGTCCGTGCTTTCTTTCAACATTCTTAGTGTTTCTTCTGGCACCGGTGTAGAACGGCGAAGGGAACATCATGATCGTCGCACATGCTCGCTCAAATCAGTCCGGACACACACTGGAGTCTCAAGACAAATGCAGGCCGCCAAAGGGGGTGAAAACATTGATGTCTGAGTAGTCGTTTTCCGATGCCCTTCAACAGACACGTACACTTGAATAGCGCCACAGCTCTGCCCAGACCGGAGACCGGTCGCTTGTCTTGAATCGCTTTTATGATCCTGAACATCTACCTAGTACAGGACAAACGCATCTCATCTAAGAATCCCACCGCTGGACCAGCTTCCTGCGTGGCCTGACCAATAAAGCATGTCCGTTAATTGTACAAGATAAAGCCCCTGTGCCATTCCTACGCTGGGGCTTCGTTGGCCCGCGTGGATGTTTGGGCCATGTCCCCGTTGAGAGTAGAGTAGAGTTGTGATTGACAGTGAGCTCTTCACCACAGGAACCTCATTACTCCCGCCTAAAAGCGGGTGACGGCGCTGGCGGGTCGTCCAGGGTTCCGCCTTCGGATGGCGGTGGTGGTGGCGCGCTCTTGGTCCCGTCAAAGTACTTGGTGAACTCCTCCTTATCCTTGAAAGGCCTTGGGCCCAGCAGCCTCACCATGTCGTCCCGGGTGAGCATCTCCCGCTTCAGCAGCTCCTCTGCGACAATACTGACCTCCTTCTTCTTCTCGGTCAGCAGGTCCTTGCACTGCTTGTATGCAGCGTCAACGATGCGCTTGACCTCGGCGTCGATCTGCTGTGCCGTGTGCTCCGCAAACGGCTTGTTGAATTGGTTTTGGTCCTGGTCGAAGGAGATGGGGCCCAGCTTCTCTGACATGCCCCACCGTGTCACCATGCTGGTGGCCATCGACGTCACCTTCTTGAAGTCGTCGCTGGCTCCGGTTGTTACGGTAGTGAAGTTGAGCTCCTCGGAGATGCGGCCGCCCAGCGTCATGGCCATGCGGTCCATCAACTGCTTCGTGTTCATCAGGTAGGCGTCACCGCTGGGAAGGTACTGCGCGTAGCCCAGGGCGCCCTGGCCGCGGGGAATGATGGACACCTTGAGCAGGGGATCGGCGTATTCAAAGAACCAGCCGCAGATGGCGTGTCCTGCTTCGTGATACGCCACCGTTTTCTTCTCCTCAGGGCCGAGAACGAGTGACTTTCGCTCCAGACCCCCGATGGTACGTTCAATTGCCTGTTCGAAATGGATCATCTCGATGCTCTCGGCGTTCGCTCTTGCGGCTGCACGGAAGAGGCCAGTTAGTTTCATGTCAGTTGCAATTAATTGGTGAGATCGATGGACTTACCAACAAGGGCAGCCTCGTTGACGGCGTTGGCAATGTCGGCGCCGGAGAAGCCTGGCGTCAGAGCAGCGAGCCGTCCAGAAAGATGTTCCATTTCTTCCTTGGTGACGACCTTGGCAAGATGCACTTTGAAGATATCCGCGCGACCCTTCATCGTCGGTCTGTCGATGTAGATCTGCCTGTCAAAACGGCCAGGTCGCATCAAGGCCTTATCGAGAACGTCCGGCCTATTTGTTCCTGCAAGGACCACGACCTGCTCCTGGGTGTTGAAACCGTCCATTTCCGTAAGGATTTGGTTGAGCGTCGCCTCACGCTCTTCGTTGCCGCCGAAGTTACGGTTTCCCTCGGCTCGAGAACGACCGATGGCATCGATTTCATCAATGAATACGATGCAAGGTGCATTCTTGCGTGCTTGTGTGAACAAGTCCCGCACTCTCGAGGCACCGACACCGACAAACATTTCCACGAACTCCGAACCACTGACGCTGAAGAATGGCACCGCTGATTCACCAGCAGTGGCCTTTGCGAGCAATGTCTTACCAGTTCCAGGAGGGCCAGACAAGATTGCACCACGGGGAATCTTTGCGCCCAGCCTCTGGAATCGCTCTGGCGTTCTCAGGAAAGAGACGAATTCCATAATCTCGACCTTGGCCTCGTCCATACCGGCAATATCATCGAACTTGACCTTGACAGCGCTCTCGTGATTGTACATCTTGGCCTTGCTCTTGCCGAAGCCAAACATGCCGCCTCCAGCACCACCGCCGCCCCCAGGCCCTCTCCTCATGCTGTAGTAGATCAGACCAACGAAAAGCAAGGTGGGGCCGAAAGCCAGGAGCAGGTTGCCGAGTTGACCCTCTGCTGCGTACGTGACTGGAATCCTCTCGGTTGGGGGGATTTGAAGTTCCATTTGGGCCTCGTCGAGGTGCCTCTCGAAAGTCTCGACAGAGCCGATTGACACGTAGAAGTGAAAGCCGGGATTCGCTGCAACGCTGTCGGGATACATGGACCTGGTAGCCTCCTGGTTGAGATCCACCCTGACCCTGCTGCCGTTGTAGACCACGAGCTTCTCGACAAGGCCCTTGTCCAGATAGTTTTTTCGTAGCTCTTGCCAGCTGATGTCTCTTGATTCGCTGGGGAACATCATGCTCCAGACAGGGTAGAAAAGCGCAGCTGTCACCATCCAAGCCAGCATGTCGCCACCGTCGAAGATCTTGGGTTGGCCCTTGGGATTCTTCGGGTTCTGCTTCTGGCCCTCGCTGCGCTGCTCACCCTCGCCTTGTTTGTCTCCGCGCTTCCCCTCATTCTGGTTGAAAAATGAGGAGTCATGGGAGTCGAGGCCGGAGCTTCTCTGAGCCATCCTTTCCGCTAGCTTGTGGGCGATCTTGATGACCTTCATGGAGTCTGCGATGCTGAGTCCAGTAGTGCGTCCCTTCTCCAGCAGGTCCTTGAGCTCCTGAGGCGCTCCACCCGACCGGACCTCATCTTCTACTTCTACGAACAGGCGCTTCTGTTTCGTGGGCACCATGTCACCCATCCTCTTGAACTGCAACAATTCTTCCTCGTTCAACCAAACCCAGCCGTCAGGGAGCTTTCGGGGCTCCTTCGACTCCCCCGGGGTCGTCTCCTTCGCATCATTTTTCTCGTCCTTGGCCTCATCCTTAGGCTTCTTTGGCGGTGGCGGACCGGTCGAATAAAACCGAGGGCGAGGTAGGAGGTAGGCTGCGGATGACGATGCAGGCGATATCCTTGGTATTCTCGCGCGCCGCACGCTGATTGTGGAGGTTGTGCGCAAGGACGAGAGCGCAAGCCGGGCGACCTGCCGCGAGGCCGGCCGTAATAATGCAGTCATGCTTGAGTCGAGTCGAGATGTGTGATCTGGGAAGTTGGAAGGTGGGAAGGACAGAAGGTATGAGCTGGGAGGTGGCGGCGGGATGACTGGATCATTATGGGGTGTTGAGTCGAGCCAAACCCCACGCAGTGCCTCGTATGACGGAGGATGGCACAGACGTGCGCCTTTTGATCTGAGCACAAGTGAGAGGTGTATTGAGTGTCGCCGGGTCGTCGTCCTGTACCTCAGCTCCGGCCGGTCTTGTTGTCCTGGTGGTCCGGCACTGTCGGGAGGTTCCTGCGCACAAGATAGTGATTACGTGCATTGATCAGTTTTGTGCTTGGCTCCTGGCTCAATGATGCTAACATACCTGCAGGGTTCTCCGAACGTGCCACCCGTGGCGCTGACAAATGACTCTAGGCTTCAAGGGTTTAACCCTCCTGTGTCTGCCCTATACCTCCTTAGGAGCATTCGCCTCATTGGCGCATATATATATATATATATATCATGCTCGAGTACTGATTCACTTGATGTGTGGGAAGCAGTATAGTGGTTAGCACAGCTCTTTCGCATAACCTACCAGAACATCGGCAGGTATTTGCTACTATTATGAGAATCTGAGCATAAACAAATTATAAATCGCAACTAAATGCTTTCGTAAAGTTATTTAGGCCCTTATGTGGAGGTTATCTAGACTGCCAACGCAAACCATACCCTGTCGTAAATTAGTTGAAAGAAATTGGTCGCCCAAAAACCCTCTACATACAGAGGTAGAGAGCATAGTACAGATAGACATCAAGCCGATCTCGTAGTCTTGGATACATTTACATCGTGGATGGTCGATACTCTCAGTCTCAGACCGACGACTTCCACCCACCCTTTCCACTGGCAGAAACGCAGTAGACCATTGACAAAACTTGCAGTACTGCGGTCTGGGTCTACCATCCTCATTGTGGCCCACCAAAGTTTCCATTCTCAACACTTGGGTACGCGCCTCCGCTCATTTCCGCCCAATCCCAGTCAAAACTCATGGGTAGCGCGTAGAGGTCTTGTGGTATCAATGGTTGCTGGAACCCAGCTCCTTGCGCTGGTGGCGATTGCAATGGTGGCGGCGGGCCGTTGTTGGTAAGCTGTCCGAATCCAGTCAGCTCAGCAAAGGACGTGAATTCCATGGGATCACCCCCAGAGAAGTCTGGCGTCCAACCGGGGGGTGGGTGGCCCGGCGAGGGGCTGTGACTTGAGGCTGTCATGGGGCTGAAGGCCTGCCCATCCGTACGCGCTGGCGGTGACAGAGTTTCGTTAGGGTGCGATTGCCGCGGCGTGGGCGTGTTCGCACTAGCCGTTGGCGGCCTGGGTGTTTGTGCCGATGATGAAGACCCTTGGTTCGAGGTCGACGCCCGCCGGATGGGGTTCGAGCTCGTGTTGGAAGCGGATTTGTTGGCCTGTGAAGTTTCGGCGTTCTTGCGCTTCCTGCGACCAGCGTTCTCCTTCTCGGCCTTCTCGATCATGACCTTGCTAATGCGCTCAAACTCGGAACAGATACCGATCGTGCGGTGAACTCCACCCGTCTCAATTTCCTGCCCAAGTGCGGAAAGGAACGTGACGACCATGTTCAGCAGCCGTGTATCGGACCTCGCCCGAGGATCGAGTGGGTTCTGCAGAATGTTTCCGAAAAGGGTGACGAGTGCAGTGACCGGGAAGTACAAAACCATCCTGCACGTCTCGTTAGCATATTGCCAGTATGGAGTTGGGTGTTTTCAAGCACTCACCAGACTACAGACGAATCTCCTTGGGGGACGTATTTCAGAAGTGATATGGATGCTCTTGCTGCAGAGGTGCACAGGGCAGCCGAGTTGAAAACCCTTGGGTTCAGTGGTTTGGCATTGAGCCCCTGGATCGCAAAGTTCGACAGGCGACTTGTCCAATACCCGCGGTGTATCGACATGCGATGTATTGTTGTGAGACAGTTATAATATGTAAAGTGAAGCATAACGACGTGCAATATCAGAGGCGTGTGTGACGCCTGGATCTCGTTCTCGGGTCGATATTCGATGGGCATCCGGTCTTTCCAGTCTTCGAGCTCCTGGTCCAGCTCTCCAATGGTCTGCAGTAGTTCTCCATCCGTTTGCTTCGTCGCCTTGGTCGCGTAGAGTTTCTTGTAGACCTTGCTTTCGATAAGAGCTAGCTCACACATCACTCGGAAGAGATTCATCTTGCCCTTGCCATCAGCCAAGGGGATGTTGCCGATGTTGTCCTCAGGTTCTGCGTCCGGAAGCTCCACGTTCATGTCGTCATCATCCTGAGCAAAAGGCCTGCCAGATCGGATGCAGAGGTCCTTGTCCAGCATGTATGCGATCCAGAACACTCTCTTCCTCTGCTCGATCTCGATGGGGTTCAAGTTGAAGCCCGTGCCGCGCTTGTGCAGTCCGATATTGTGAGATAGCCGTATAGCGGTGCCAATAAGAAGTGAGGATGGCTGGGGGTTCGGGGTCCCTTGCATGAACAGAGCCATGCCCAGGAGGGCTTGGACACTCAAAAGATCAGTGTTGCGCATGACCAGCTCTGCAAAGCAGGCCATTGCGTTTTTCATGTAACCCCATGCCTTCGCGTCCTCCTCGTGCGGAACCAGGTTGCTCATCACTCGTAACCGGTGAGCAATGGCGAGTGCAACGTTGAGGCTAGCCCACCACCCCGAGCCCGAGTACGGATCCTTGGAATACTGCCGCTCCACCAGGTGCATGAACGTAGGCCGGTGGAACAATGGGAACATGCAGTTGAAGTTGTCAAAGTAGTCCCGCAGCAACGAAACACACTCATGCTTTGGAGGGAGTGGGAGGAAGACGGGCCGCTGAAACAGGTCACCGAAAACCTCGGGTTTCCAGTTGTTCCATTTGTGATCATCCATAGAGACATGAGAGATCATCTGTTGGAAGGATTTGTCTCCGGTCTTCTCGTTGACCCATTGAATACCCTTGGGAGAAAAGATTGAGAACCCAGAGGAAGAACCTGGATTGCTAAATTAGACATGGGTGCGTGCGACGTGAAGAGAAAAGGCTTCGGCCTACCAATGTATCTGGTCTCACCAGATGTGTTGGTGACAAGGGAGCACATCATCTCAGACAAGGCCTCGACCTCCTCCTCCTGGCCTGATTGCTGCTGCTGCTGCTGCTGCTGCTGCTGTTGTTGTTGCTGCTGCTGATGTTGCTGCTTGCTGGCATCGATCGACTTGCGCTTCTCGTCACCATCCTTCGGGGGTTCAGGTGATGTAAGTGCGCTCCTTGGGGTTGATGCGCCAGTGTCCTGCACAGAGGTGGCTTGCGATGGCGAGGTCGGGTTGGACGGGGCTGCCTGCGATGCCTGCCTTGACTCTTGTCTCTTCTCGGCGAGTTTCTTTTCGAGTGTTCCCAGGTCTGTGGCACCGTCGTCCTCCCCCAGGAGACCTGTTTGAGATGGTCAGTGCGCGAATGCACATGCAAGGAGCCTGCCGACAGCAACCGGAACGACCGGATGTCGCGGTGAAGCCGTCTCAGAATAAAGGGGGAAAAGAAGCCTTACCTGACAGACGCAGTAGACTCTCCATGCGACCCAAGCGGTTCTCGAGGCCTTCAATATACTTGGCTCTGTCAGATTGTTAGTTGGCGGTTTCGATGCCGCGATTCGCACAGACCGCGAGGTGTCGGGAGGACGAGGACGAGCACTCACCCTTTGGGCGGATTTCTCTTCTTCTCGACCTGGGTGAAGACGCATTCGGTCTTGTAGTTGATGCAGTGCGTGCATGCTGGCAGCTTTCCGTCGCACTTGATCTTCTTTTTCCTGCACATGTCGCAAGCCTGTGGCAGATTCGTCAGCCTCGCCGGCGTATCGGTGACAAAGCGCAGTGCCACGGCGACCTCATGGCAGAACTCACCCGTGCAATCCTCCTTCTCTTTGCCTCGTTTGCATCGTCGAGCAGGCCATTCGGGTCGCCAAACATCTGGGCGGTGAGCTCCGGTGGCAGATGCTGCATTGGCAAAGCATCATAGGCGTGCGCGCCAAATATCTGAGGGGGTTGATTCATGATCGGTTGATGCGCCATGGCGGGCATCTGGAAGCCACCCATATGGTGATCCATGGTGAATTGCAAGCCCAGGTTTCCTTTGTTTTGGGACAAGATCGGCCCTGGTCTGAGGCTGTGACAGAGCGCGGCTTTTCTGCACTGGCGGAGGAGGCGTTGAGGTTTGCGTGGTTGTCCTCAAGAACGGAAATTGCGAGGTTCGAGGTTCGCGTTCGGGGGATATTGCACAAAACTGCAGTCTTGGGCGTGCAGTTGAGGCGGTGGAAAGAGAACCGCTGTCAGGTTTGGGTGGTGATCAGTCGAGGTCGATGAATGGTCCGGACCGCTGTTGCAGGTGGGTGCAGTGCAGGTGCGGGTGCGGGTGGGTGGTGTAAGTGCCAGCTCCAGTGGGTGAGGAGAACGTAAGACGGCGGGGCAGTGGGTACTTAGACTTGTTGCAGGTCCGCCAAGCCGTCCGTCGCAGCGACCTTGGGGATCCCCTCCAAAGCTGCCGGGGTACCAGGGTGGATGCTGGCTGTTGAAGTACCTAGTTCAGACTTACCGAGACTCTGCCTTCCAGCGCACTACCTGACGACCATGTGCCAGCATGCTAGACCACCTAGGTACTTATTAGATAGTCCTTGGTTGTGAGGACCCACACCCACAGTACCTCGCAACGCAGGGGCTCAAGGGAAAGGTTGCAAGTTACAGGGAAGCGCTGGTCCAAGGAGCCGAGCCCTGTGCGCCGACGCAATACCGCGTATGGTATAGTAGATACGGTTCAGGGCTGGCACGTCACCACATTACAAACCAAGCCTCCTGCTAACCTCCCGAGGCCGAGGAGGACTGATAACTAGTTAAGTCAGGACAGGGCAGGGCAGGGCAGGTCAAAATTCAGGTCAAGTCAAGCCAAATCTTCCAGTCCAGAGCAGATGCAGGGGTTGCGGGCAGGGTCGTGGTCGTGGTCGTGGGCCTGGGTGTCACACACACACACCAGGGCGGCCGTCTCAAGTGATGCTCACCTACCCCCTGAAAAGACAAACAGAATGTGTGTGTGTGAGAGAGAGAGTGTGAGGGAGGTCAAGTGAAAAAACCCTGAATAGATTCACAGCGGTGATGGTTTTTGGGGTGTGATGGACGTTCCGACGAATTGGGAGGGCCGGATGTCGGTGTTCAACTGGGTTTATCAGTCGACAGCTCAATGCCGCCGTCCTTGGGATATGCTGCTATTCTTTGCTGTCACCCTTTAACTCTGCATGCTGACAATTATTCAGCGGTTGAGTTCGGCGGGAGACGTCACTCTTGCTCTAGCTTCTGCTTTCGATGCAGCGCAGCATCCCTGCCTTGTTCTGTACTGTGCATATGTGTGTGTGTGTGTGTGTGTACGACAGTAGGCGTGGCAGTGATGCTCGTGATGGTGATGATGATGATCATCGACGGTGAAGAAATCAGGGCTTGGGTTTTAGGGTTTAGGTTTTGGATTTTAGGTTGCGGCATCAACTGATATGGCTTACAAACCAAACCAGAACCAGACAAGAAAGACAAACCAGATGATGCTTGCAGGCGGCCTAGACGGCATTATCGTAATACGAGTACGTACCTAGAGGGGGACACGGCAGTAGGCTGTGTGTGTATCTGTGTGCAATCGACACCATCCCTCGGAGCGAGTTAGACTGTCCTCCTGTGCTAGGTATGAGGTGTGACATGTCCTGTCATGTCACCGCAGCATGCATGCATGGCCCGCAAGCGCAGCATCATCAGACACCAGACATCAGTCACTTTTCTCGCTCCCGTCCCGAAACCACCAGGCGCAAATGTTGCTTGGTAGGTTGGGGGCGTGAGAAAAAGCCTATCGTAACACACAGACGTCGGCGACACCGCCGCTCAGCCTGTAAAAGGCTTTTTTGTTTTAACTGTCCACCCATGACACTCAAGTCGTGATCATAATCATATTCAACCTCCTTCTGCCGCCGTCTGGCACTGCACCCAACTCAGTATGCTTCTGGCTTGCATGAACCGTGTTCGTGCACATTGGCGCCTCGGTCAGCTCGTAGCTACCGTCAGGCTCGCCATGTGCTTTGCTATCAGGAGGCGCAGGCGCAGGCCCTTCGGGTTGCATTACACGGGGCCGTCTATGACGCCGGCAGCTTGTCTCAGCGCAGTACGTAGCTGTCGCGCCTGGAGTGGCTGTGGCCTCAGTTCCGTCCAGTTCAGTTCAATACAGTCCAGTCCAGTCCAGTCCAGTCCAGTCCAGTTCTCACAGTGGACAGGCCATGTAGGACTAACAGCCACAACTTATCGCTTGGCCCGAGTAGACGATCATCGTCATCGTCATAACCATCATCATCCTCACACGGACATTTGCCAGTTGCCGATATCTCCATGTGCGTGCCATACCCGCAACGGCTTAACACGGTGGGTTACCAGACAATGATTAAGGGCGACGATCCCGAGTCTCCCGTCCGTACCAGGACGACCTCTGACACGGGAGAAGCCCCCGATGGGGAAGCAGGGCCATTCTCGGTGACTCCCGGTTCCGCCCCGACTCTGCACTGCGATGCCAAGCTGGATGCTACAGCAGCTTTCCTCACCATCTTGATGCCTTCATATTGGGTCTTCTCAGGCACATGACTACCTAGGTAGATACTTAGTACTCGCGACTTTGCATTTCATAACGCAACGACGGTCAGCACCAACACCAGCATCATTGCCTACATCAGTTGCTCGCAGGTCCATCAGTCCTTGTCCAGAGTTGACTCAATGCACGACCAGGACATCAGATAAAAGCTGCAGGTACAACCTAACCTTAAATCTCGGCTGCGGTCCCACCCACCCTAGGATGATGACCAAGTATTTTATCAAATACTGTATTGTATTGTATTGCATTGTAGAGGACGACAAACGAGGCTCCGCTTCTGGGGCCACAGTGTTGCGTATCGCGTAGATGCTGACAGACCAAGGTTCCGTTCCCCGGACTGGGGCTCAAGATTCCCCCCACCCCCCCTGAGCCTGTATTGATTCATTGTTTTTAGACTGCGTAGCATCTATTGCCCTAATCGCCGTACGCAATACGGCTGTTGCTCATCCACGCAACTACAAAGACCTAGTACACTCAAGTCAACCACATCAGCCCGGAGTACAGCAATGTCCCAGGTGGCGTCTCGCAGCGCATGAAGACATGCATCGTAGGAGCGGTACCGAAGCTCAACGGTCATACGATGGGAGAGGGGAGACACAAAGAGTCCGAGTCTAATCCACAAGCCTTCATCCTGTCTCGGCGATGCGCATCCCAAAGTTCTTCACGCCTGGAACCGGCGTGGCTTATACTGCGTGAGAAGTGGGCCCCAGGGTCCGGCTCCATGCCCCCCTCCTCACCAACGAAACTTGCCGTCAACCCGCCAGGTTGACAGGAAGAGAAGATACGTGTAATAATTCTCCGATCTGCAAGGACAAGGCACCGTCAACCTTGTGGGCCCTTGCCGTGACTGACTGACATACCGTCTGACTGCGCGCCTGCTGCATCGACCCCCAGTCCTCTCTTTGGACCACGTCCCAAACAGGAAGCGCTGCCATCGTCTGCCCTCGACAGCAACCGACACATCTCCATGTGGGCGCCCGTGTTTCCTCACAGCGTGATGCCGCCAAGGTGATTTGTTTCAAGACGGCCGTGATCTCCTCATCCTCCTCGCTCCCGTCTCCCATCCCCCCCCCCCCCCACACACACGCAACTGCGAAGATGTTGTGAGGCCGCCAGAAACATCCGCCCAACAGTGTCTCGAGATGCACACCGACGCCCCACGAAAGAGTATAATAAATTTGCAATTTGTCATTGGCGAACCCCTCCCAAAAACACATCCTCCCCAAAGTCCAAGCGGTTGCCCTGCTGCCTTCGTCGTCTTGTCGCCCGGCAGGAAGCACAACCACCCCTGGCCGTTTCACGTCTGTCTCAAGATATGTCTTCACGAAAGCCCATTCCCATCCGCCCTCGCTCATTGGCCCGGTCAGGGCCCCCGGGCAGAGAGGAATCGAGTAGGAAAAGCATTCTGGTCGGAGCAATGGAGGAATAGACTGTCCGGATAGCCAGACTAACAAGTCTGTCCCTGGCCTGCACCAAGACACAATCAAGCCAACACGCCTCCACGCACCCACGCTATCAAACCCTCACTTGAACACGCATCGACCGCTTGGTCTGGATCCCTTCTTCCCGCCTATGTACCTGGGGGGGGGGGGGTTAGACTGGACGATTTGTGGAACCCGGGCTCCCTCTGCCTACCCTTGGGACGACGGGAGCGGGTTCCACCCAGGGCAGGCCCGCCCTGGAACCTGGAACTGGACCTGGACCTGGACCTGGGGCACTGTCATGTCATAAACACAACCCCAACACCACCCGCATCCCCAACCACACACATGTCCAGCTCACCGTCGGCGGCTCGCCTTGAAGAGCTGACGTACGCTCGCCATGCCCGCCCTGGCAGGATCCCGTCCGTCTGCTCAAGCTCCCGGAAGGATCGACGCCCCAGGGTCCTACTGAACTATAAGCAATCCGCCGGCCGTTGTAGTGTAGAGACGAACCACGGGGCGAAGCCGGGCAGGCTGCGTGCGATTGCTGGAGAAAGGGGCGAGCTCGCAGTTCCTTCTGAAGGATGAGGAGTGCTCTCATGCCCAACAGCTGCCATCAACGACAGAGCTCTTCAGCCGTCCCGCGGGCCGAAGACGGGGCTATCGACCCGGACGGGGACAGCCGCGCCTCGCAAGACCTGCTACCACCCTGGCCCACGGCATTGATGATCTGCGGGGCCCTCGTCACGAAGATCATGGTAGAAAGAGAGGCTACGCTTCTGGTTTGGGTTGCCAAGGCGTTGTTAGGGGGGCGTGGGCGCGACCGGCCCATTCCCACCCTGTTCATCAAAGTATATTTGGCTTCAGCTATTATGTACAAGGCGCACGCCTCAGACAGTATGCGCTGCTCCTAAAAGAGCCCGGCCGGTCATTCACATCTTCTGCTGCCCAGACAAAAAAAAAAAAAGGGAAAAAGAAAAACATAGAACCAATTCCCCCCATGACCAGCCAGGCTCACAAACCGAGTGCTCAACTCGGTGGAGCAACTTTTTTTCCCGTCGCCTCCTTTACTGTCCATAAAAATGCGAATGCTCATTGTCCGCTGCCTCTCAAGAAGTGGTATCCAAGATATAAAAACGACAAAACAACGCCAAAATTCAGTATTGCGCTTTCATAGGCACATCATCAGCCGCCCACCGCCGCAGGCAAGCCGCCCTGGGCAAAGTAACTAAGTTTCAAGACATTAGAAGTATGGTTGAAATATGGTAGGTCATACCCAGCTCTGGTATGAGATCCAAGTAGCGGGTGAACGTTATGTAGCACGAGAGATGAATGACGCTAGACAGCAGCTGAATATCACTCCAGCCGTCAGGAGAGTTGCTCTGTGAATCTGCCCGAGCCCCGTGATGCTCGGGAGCCTGAGCCATCACGGGAATGGTCTTGGGCCGCGAGAGTCCTGCCTATGGCATCCGCCTGGGGAAGCGTGGAGTTCCGAGGAAGTGTCGGTGAATCGATCGTCTTTGGAACTTCGCCCGTGACTGGCGTCTTCGCCGGCCCTGGGTTGTACGATATGACACCGCTCTCTGGTCGCATAGGAGAGCCAAGAGCCAGCCGCTGGTGGCTGGACTGGTTGAAAATTGCCATCGAATCCCGGTACACCGAGGCATCGCTGTTGAGACTGCTCCGCTCGCGGGGGTCAGAGTACCCATCGCCTCCGTACTGTAGCACGGGTGGCAGCTTCTTCCCGGACACACGGACAAAACCTCTCTCGGCCATTTCTGACCCGGTGTTCGACCGCTCCCGTGAAGACCGTTTTCCCGCCAGGGCCGCGAGCGACGAGGCGACTGAATAAGGTGCTGATGATCGCTGCATGGTGCCGTATGCAGCAGTACCACTACTACCGCCGCCGCCTTCGCCGCTGCTGCCGCCACCACCACCCCCTTCAGCGGAGGGGCCAGCTCCCACAGCCCTGGTAGGTTGAGTAATGGATTTGTCGTCGCGGCCCAGGAGACGCATGTGACACCAGCCACGTTTCCGTAACCTGAGAAGCATAAAGGCAAACGCTATCAAAAGTGCCAGTCCAGCTACACCACCAACCACGCCTCCGACGACCGTGCCGGTCGGTGGAGTCGAGTCATTGCTCGAGGAACCAGAAGATGCCGATGTTGACGAGGAAGAGGGCGTGGCAAGTATAGTAGTTGCCCCTGATCCGTCCCCGCCTCCTATACCAAACGTCGATGATGGGGACGCTGATAGTGATTCTGAACTGGAAGATGTGGAAGAAGCCCCTGAGGAGGAACTCGTGGGGCTGTTTGAGCTGGATGTGAAGCTCGAGAGCGGGCTCGAACTTGAAGCGCTTATGGAGTCTGAGAATGAAGAAGATGAGAGAGTCGTGACCAGCGATGATAGCGACTGGGATGCCGTAGAGCTTCCTACCGAGGTATCGGCGGTCACAGTAGAATTTGAACGAGTTGATGAAGTTGAAAGCAAAGATGACGTGGAAGAAGCAAATGAAGCTGTTGAAAACAAGTTAGCCGGGCTCTGCGAGACCTCCTGCAAGGGCTTTTCATGGCGGAAATACTCACAGATGGTGGAGTTGAAGGTGGAACTGAGAGAAGGGAAGGTTGAGGGAGATGACGAAGATGAAGGAAGAGACAAAGTCGGAGGAAGAGATGTGGTGGCGGTTGTGGTCTCCTGGGGAAGAGAGGAGGTGGGACTCAAGGACACATCGGAAGGATTGGCGGATGGTTGTGTGGTCTCGGAAGCAGCTGAGACGGGGTCCACAGACGAGATGGGAGTCTCGGTCGCGGTGGACGAGGTTGTCGCAGCACCGGCGGAGTGGGAGGTGAGTGATACAGCCTTGAACCCGGTGTCAATAGTGGACCCCGTCTCGGCGTCTAGCAAGTTTGTCTGCGGATCAGAGTTCAAGGTCTGCGTCTCGATGATTGCGCCGGAGCCATCGATGACCTGGACGACTGAGATGGTCTGCACAACCTCCGTGATGGTGGGGTCGCCGGAATCCAGGTCTGCGGTCTCGTTTTCCTCCTGGCGCCTGTGGAAGTGCGCATGCGAGCGAAGGTGGTTGGCGCTGCGTCCGTGCAAGAGCGAATGGCGGTGGTTGTGGTCGTGGTCAGTCTTACGGGCCTGAAAGAGTGAAGACCCGTAGAAGTGGTTAGTCATCGCGCCGGGGCGGCAATGCCTCTTAAAGAGGGGCGTATGACAGGAGTAACGAGCGGTGGCCTAGTGTAGTGAGTGAAGAACGAGCGTGGGATAGAAGGCCCTTTCGGATTTAGGTTTTCGGGGGTGTGCTGTCGATCAGCACGGGCTTCCCGTATTGCTGGAGGCGGACCGGGTTCCGATTCCAGCGCCTGCGATTCGGTTGGACAATGGAGATCGGACGACGGGGCGACTTGGACGCTATGTATGCAAGGCAAGGCGAAGCGATGCGATGCGAGGCAAGGCGCAGTTGCCAGCAAGAAGCATGCAGCTGACGGTGGTCGTGACCGTGACAGCAGCTGGAGCAACTGTGACTGGATCGAATGGAGCGCAGAGCGATTGCTTGTCGAAAGCTTGGCTTTGGTGGATTGGCAAAGGAGTGACTGGCTGGCGCAGAACCATTGCTGACGCAGCGTTTGCAAACAAGTTTCTCGAAAAGGATTGGACGGACGGCCAGACGGATAGACAGACAGTTGGATAGAATGAACGATCGAGTTGGACTATCGAATTCGATATCGCTGTAGCCGTGATCGGTGGTGTTGTTGTCTTGTTCTTTCTGTTTGATCTCGTCTCGCAAGTCTGGGGAGTCTTTCTTTTGGGGGAGGAGGGGGGTTCCGCGGACCCGTTCACCTCATCGTTCTCTCCGAGCCGGCCAATGGAACCCGAGACTGCGTGGGAGCGAATGACACCGCTCCTGTCTTTTTTCTTTCTTCTTTTTTTCTCTCCTGCACAGCCGCTCCTCGTCTTCGATCAAAGTGATGAGGACAACCACGCGCGCAACGTGCCTCGCGATCACTCAAGAAGGTGGGTGGGGGGGGGAGGGAAGGAAAAAAGGAAGGGGAAGGGAAGGGAAGGGAAGGTGTGAAAAGGAAGGGACCGGGAGACGGGATGAGATTTGAGATTTGACCACGGGAAGGGAAGGGAAGGCAGAGAGAGAGACGATGGAGTGAGCAGAGCAGAGCAGGCTAGACTGTCACTGTAGGTCACCAGAGTCAGTGCAATTCTGCTATGAAAAGAATTGCTATTTTCCCGTGCATGGGATTGGGATTACGACGGCCCAGGAGCCAGGTCGGCGCGAACGAGCGTGCAATCACCTCAAAGGGCCCCCCAAAGGAGACCAGAGGAGACCAAAGGAGATGTGTGGGCTCCATCAAATTTCGGCTCGCGGACCCTCCCACGGCACGGTGGGTGGGAGCGTGCGCTGTGATTGGCCAGGTGATCCAATGTTTCCGTTCACGATGGGGCCTATTCTCAGAGAACCTTGGTCCCCCCTGTCACTGGCACTTTTAATTATCGAACTCAACCTGGACATCAGATGACGCTCGACCGCGCCCGAAAACTCAACAGGTTGGTGTATGAAATTGCCCTGCAAGTGGTGCCAGCCAGCCAGCCAGCCAGCGAGCCGGGCAGACAGACGGTGAGTGAGTAAGTGAGCGGGTTGAGTGGACGACTCTCCATCTTCGGTTGCACAGGCGTCAAGGGCGTTCGCATTAGCTTTAGCAGTAGCAGTAGAGCGGGCGAGAGAAAGAGAGGGAGAGAGGGAGAGAAAGGAACCGAGACGACGCAGGTACCTGGCTAATAGGCTGCGGTGCATCCATGTGCCGTCGCTTAGGTAGGCAACGTGTAGATAGACCATTTCGTATTCAAGGGCGACGCTATTGCTGCGTGGCGCGGTAGGATCTGGACGGACGGGCGGACGGGCGCTTTCCTTGCCTGCATTGCGTCTCAGTTGCTGCTGCTGCTGCACTACTGCAGTTGCGTTTGAAGGAGTGCGAGACTGCTACACCTCTTCTAGAAGGAGCCCTGATGTCCAGACCATCTGGGCCCTTGCCGGGGGACACGTTTGTAGTCTAGACCAGAACACCTCGGCTTGCGCGTATGGTGTGGTGCAATCTCTCGCTCGCATTCCTGTCGATCGCCGGGAATGCGTTCATTGTTTCGCCCAGCACTGACCGTCAGTCACATCACGCAATGGGCAGACGCACAATAAACCCAAATCCAAATCCAAATCCAAACCCAAACCCAAGATCAGGTTCAGGCTCAATGGGTGGATGCGGAAAAAAAAACATGAAAACCACGGCAACCCTTCTTTTCGCTCGAATCATAACCGTACTCGGCCGCAACCACACGGATGCGAACTTGAGTCCGTCTGGGCCATCAGGACCGTCCGGGCCGTCTCATCAGCCGTTGGAAACGTTTCGATCCGTCTTGGGAGGACTGCTCCGAATTGGCCCCACTCCCCGGCGCCCGTCAACTGGTCCCCCCACCCCCTCTACCCACTTCTCCACCCATCTCCCACCCGTGCTCGAGCCCTGCACGACGGGCCACAACGGCAACGGGCCTCAGGATCGGGACACGGACACCCTGTGGGCAGGGCCTGTGGGCATCCTGGCAGGCCTGGAAACCTGCGGGACTTGGTGGACTGGTGTCTGACTTGTTCTCTCCTGCAGCCTCGCCGAGTCGCAATTAATAATGACCAGGAACCACCAGGACCAGATCTGGTAGATACTGACCTGTAATTGTTTCCAGTGCAACGAACCTGACACCCTGGCTGCCCAGGTCCCGCGCAGCACGCCAGTCTTGCCCTCCTCCTAGACTAGGTATAGGGACTTACAGAATTCTTGGAGAGCGGCACCACTCACAGAATATAATGCTATGGCTTGGCCAATGGGCGACTTGGCAACTGTGCCTCCAAATTGTCCCATAGTGCGGTGTATCTGTACATGCGATGCAATCCACAGTAGACGCCGAGTCGCGGGCAAAGCTGCGGGGCTGAGCCTGTTTCTGCTAGCGCCGTGTGTTTGCTTGCTTCCTGCTGTCTGTACTCCGTACATAGTAGTCCTGGTGAGGGCATATTAAACCCAAATCCCATAATAACATAACTGCCGGTTCTCAGTCTCACTGAATCGCCATCGGCCCCAAGCGTGCGGCCGTGTGCGTCCACTCATCCCATCCATCCGTCGACTCGACTCGGCCGCTGAAGGCCACAGCACGTGACGTCATGGCCTGGTGTCCAGGCGACGGCGATGCTCCATCGCCAGGCAAAGCTCCGGCTTCAGGCCCGGGCTGTCCTTCAAAGCCGCCGCCGCCCTACACCTCACACGGCCCGGGCTCACCATACCGACAGCCATGGCAATCTCCTGGCGGGTCGAGTGCCCAGATGCTGGGCCCTCAGTATGCATGGCAGACACGAGACCCCCGCTCGTCCAGCACCCAGTCTCTGGTGCCCTCCCTCAACGAGAATGAGCACAGGAGAACATTACTCCTCGTTTACATCCATGGCTTCATGGGTGACAACACCTCCTTCCGCTCCTTTCCCGCACACGTCCACTATTTCCTGCGGGAACAGCTGAGCGAGTCTCATGTCGTCCACTCCAAGGTCTACCCGAGGTACAAGACCTACAAGGCCATCGAGTTGGCAAGAGACAAGTTCAGCGCCTGGCTGGAGCCTCACGAGAAGGAGGACACCGATGTTGTCCTGGTCGGGCACTCGATGGGAGGGTTGCTTGCTGCCGATGTGGCGCTCATGGTAACTATCTCTGCCCCTCTTTATCTTGTTGGCCGGACCCCTTTTAACATCGCTCTAGCCCTCTCCGAATCCCGTGTATGGCGGCCCGTTCAAGCACCGCATACTAGGCACTATCTCGTTGGATGCACCTCTCCTGGGCCTTCACCCTGGTATCATTACGTCCGGCATAGCCAGCCTATTCCGGAAAGCCCCAGACCCTCCAGGAAAGGAACAGGCTCTCGCAGACTCTCTATCTTCTCAGAATGCCTCCGGATTCCTGAGCCTTCAGCAAACACCCAGCCTTTCCTCAGATGCTGGGCAATCACCAGGCACCATGTCACCTTTGCCGTTGGCCAGCTTGTCCTCCAATACCTCAGTTGGGTCGCAGCCGGATCCAAACTTCAATCCGGCCTTCTTCAACGACGTCTCGTTCATAGACAGAGGCTGGTGGAGGAACGTTGCTCATTTTGCTAAGAAACACTATTCGGAAGGTTTATTCAGCTCTACGTATCATCACCTGCTGTCACACCTGGAGTTTGGCAGCTGTCTCGCAGACTACTCGTCACTGAACAATCGGTACAATAAAATTCGCCGTCTAGAGGATGTTGATGAGCTACACAATGCTCAAGGGTCACGCAAGGAGCCGAGAGTGCGCTTCGTCAACTACTACACTGTCTCGACGGGCATTCCAAAGGAACCCGCAACACCGAAACGTGCCGATACCCACCTGCGGCCGGTGGCCTCTGGGTTGCAGCAGACAGGTACTCGGAGCTCACAAGCGTCGACGCCCAGGATCTCGATCGAGGACTATAGTGATAGTGAAGAGCCGCATACTCTAGAGGTACTTGAGCCTGTACCGTTCTCTGATGACGAGGCCACGGAACAGCATGGGACGGATCAAGTATCCAGGAAAGAAGGGCAAAATGGCCAGTCCACTGTACCAGACTCAACGAACTGTGATGGAGGCGGCAACATGGACACACAAAAGGAAACCGAAAGCACCACTTCTTTGGACGCAAAGGAAGAGCCCACACCTGCATCATCATCACAGACAGGCCCCAAGGAAGATGGGACCGCCGACATAGAAGAAGATTTACCAGCGATACCAGCCGCTCCCGAGGCCCCACAGGCCCCTGATTTTACAAAATACAACGACAAAGAAGCTAGAAAGCAAGCAGAGAAGGAGTTCAAACGGACACAGAAGGCCTACGACCAGGCCGTGAAGAACCGAGAGAAGGCCATCAGGGAACGGCAGAAGCTCGTCGAGAAGCGCGAGAAGAAGGCCAAAAAGGAGGCCGAGAAACGCCAGAAAGAAGAGGCAAAGCGTCTAGCTAAGGAGCAGGGGCAAGGAAAGCAAAAGGCTGCCGCCGCACCAGAGGATGAGGAAGTGAACTCGGTCGAGGATGCGTCCCGCCCCTCCCAAGCCCAGGTGGTGACGCCTGCGCAGGCGCAGATCCTTGAGCGGCAGCTCACCGACCTGGTGTTCCACGACCGGGAGGACGCAGCGCCACGAGCAATCCAGAACAATGACCCCGCGGCCGACAGAAGGAAGACAACCCTGGGGGCACAGGGCAACCAGAAAAAGCTCCGCAAGTTCTGCATGCTCCCGCAAAAGGTCAACGGCGCCCGGGATCGGACCTGGGTGGAAGTCTACATGAAGGACGTAGACGAGGTCGGCGCGCATTGTGGCCTGTTCTTTCCCGGGCCTCACTATGAGATACTCATTGGTGATGTCGGGTCGAGGATCGTGGACTGGGTCCGGGAAGATGCATCAAAGAGGGCGATCCTGGCTCTGGATTAGATTTGGGCATTTTTGATGGCACACTCGGCCGTGCACGGGTTGCGTCGATGCGTGCAAGACCAACAGAATGCATTAAGAAAGTGTCAGACGATACACAGAGGTTGAGTTCGGCGTTCGGAACGAAATCATCAGGGTCTGCTACAGAAGCGGGCCTGAATTGCGCATATACGGGAACAACTCGTTCAAGCTCACTTGGCCCGAAGATACCCACAAAGAAACATGATTGGTAGTGATCTATCCCAGCGGTGCTGTTCTCCTACCTACCCATCTCGCTTTCCAGACCGTCAGCCGTGACCTGCATTCAGTGTGTATATAATGATGAGCGCTTACGACAGATGTAAATGGCTCGAAACCACATCTACCTAGCTGGAAGATTCCGGCGTTTACAGCGCTGATCTGCAAAAAAAAAAAACTGCAAACGTTCACTCTTTCCCCGAGTCGGAATTCCTACAGTCCTCCGTCACCTCGTGATGCTAGTCCTCAAAACCACCGGATATCAACCCCCACCCCGAGCAACATTTTAACCCCTACCGCCATCAAGCCGGTGCTAACTCCACACGCTCAAATCCAGGCCTATCGAAATTTATTCTTCCCCTTCATGGCAGTCATTCAACAGCCAAAATGTTAACATGCTCGTTTTCTCGATGAAGTCCAGCCTCCTCAGCGCCTTGAGCAGCGGGTGCTCCGCGGGTGAAGACGAGCGCGCCGACGTAGTACAGCGCCTTGAGGGCGTCGAAGAACGAAGGGGTTGTCTGATGAATTTAGGCTGGCATATTTTGTTGAAGGATTGTATTGAATTGTGGAGCCCTGTTCTCTATCAGAGAAGACGAGGAGCAACTGAATCCAGACAGCCTCCTCGCCGTTTTGTTCCAGTGTCTGGATGGGCCCAATAAAATTCGTATTAGATTGCATATTTACCTATGCGAATCACAACAACTATAAGTGCGATTATGTTATTAGAGAGAAGGGGGGAAATGGAACATAGCCAGTCTGGTCGAAGTTGAACCGTAGAGTTGAGTACAGTATTGATGCCAGCAACTGAGAGTTGAAAATATACTCCAACACTACTGTGCTCGAGTGGACAACGTGAAGCCCCTGGCTGGAGGGCCAAGGAACAGGAGCGAAAGAGCTGGCGTCGAAAGCACAGCGGAGATTTTCACCCTGAGCCTCGCTCAAGCTTCACGGAGAACCAGGTACTTGTTGAAGGCGAGGGGCACAACTGTGTGTACTCCCAAATTGAACCAAGTCCTGCCTCATTCCCTAGTACAACATGCATCAGATACGCAAGAGACATGTCAATAATTCTCGCTTGTAGTATTCCTCTATGTAGGCCACCGCCGCAAACCCTTAGGAAAGATCGGCCCAAAAGCGCAAGGCGACCAGACAAAATCAGTCGGTAAGCGACGACCTAATAGTAGAACCATTCCAGCTGTGGGCTCAAAGACCCAACGTTGCCTTGGGTCATGGTATCTTTTTTTCCTGACCTTTCAATACGCGTGGTCGTTAGATGTGGTCCGCAGTGTGAGTAAGACCATGACCCCGGGGGGGGGGGGGAAACCAACAATCCCCAACGCCATGCTTCGTTTCAATTTCAAAATATGCAATAGAACACGGGCTGCCCCTCGCCTCAACTTCAATCAGAAACCTCCCCTCCAGTCGTGTCTTAGCAGTGATGAACCCGGTCGTCAGTCATTAATACCGCTCCTTGCTAGATGCACGCAAACTGTTGGGCTCCCTGCCCACCATCCCCCCCTTTTTTTTTGTGTTAGGTGTTTCGAAGTCCACTGACGAACTAGTCCCTATGCCTCAGTCTTTGCCCAGTCCGTTGACTTATCGTGTTGCGTAGACGGATAGGTCATGACCTCTTGAGACCATCCAACGATAGTTCCCATAGCTGCTGCCCAAGCTCGAAGACAAGCATGACCATGGATGGTCTAGTACGTAGGCTAATAATGCTCGCAAAGGTGGTGACTTGTACCAAATGGTAGCACACGATTTGGAATGCTTCGTCCTTCCTTTAAGCCGCAAGCAGGAACGTGGGCGTTCGATCCGCAAAAGATGGCCTGGACGACTTGAATAGCGAGGAACTTTTGCAGCTCGTAGGAGGGCAGCTGTTAACTCGGAATCGGTCGCACAATTTAGACACCAACCATGCCAGGTCCGTAGGACTGACGGGGTGTTCCAATTTGTTGGAAGGACTTGGCATTCTGCAAAGTGTCAGCGGAGGTCCTGTGACGTCAACAGAGGCAAAGGCTCTAAGCACCTTCTTTCTCCGCTTGGTGCCCTCGCCCTCGCCAGTCGAGTATCCCGTTTCAGCCCCCGTCTCGTCATCATACACCTCACCGTAGCCTTCGAAGCTGCTGTCACCGTAGCTTCTCTTCTTGTTGGCCCTCCGCGGTCTGGCAGCATCCTGAGCCGCGACGGATTGGGCCTTGGTCCGGGGGACGCCGCCGACAGCAGGGTGCATTGGCGTGCCAGGCGCCGTCGCCTTTGCCGAGGTCAAGCCCTTTGCTCCTCCTGCGAAGTCGCCCAAAGCCCCCTGATCCCACTTCTTGCTGGAGATAGTGCCCCGAGCCATGGTGGTGGCTTGCTTCAGGGCTCTCTGAACCTCTGGCCGGAAGCCGTCCTCGACATCTTGGCCACGGACGAAATGCACGGTGAACTCCTCGGGCGGTACCTGGAGCAAGCTGAGGATTCCTTGAGGGTCATTTGGCTCCTTCTTCACCGGGTCGAAGTGTCCCATGAGGCCTAATTTCTTGATCTGGCCTTTGTACGTCTTACGCATGGCGTTCTTAGTTCCATCGGGTAACACACGGGCGACTTCACCGGCGAGGCTGGCCAAATCGTACATCTCAAAGACGTCCTCTGATAACAATGGCTTTGCCGGCTGCCATGACTTTTGCAAGACCAGGTACTTCTCTCCGACATCCTCGTGCATGTCCTTCAAAGCTGGCAGGCCATCGTCCATATGCATCCTCTTCTGGCCATGGCCCTGCTCTCCAACATCCTCGTGGACGCGCTTCCGCTTGTGGGGGGACTCACCGCCCATGGTGACGTCAACGGTCGAGTCGGAAGGCAAGGCGGTGCCGTTGATGGAGTGCGCCGGGGTCGGCAGGGCTGTGGTGAAAGAGGTCATCGTGCTTTGCACACCTGATACGAGATCGGAATTACTAGGTGAGAAGTGCGACGGGCTCTGCGGAGTCTGAGGATTAAATGACATGATGGCTTGCCGTCGGTCGCGCGTGGAGACGGTGGGGTGGACGGGTGATGGTGGCAACGGCTCCGTTCCGACTGAGGTAAAATCTCAGCGATGCGACCGGCAGGTCGTGGAACGTCGAACTACGAGACGGCGAGAAGCCACCGAGCGCTGCGGTCGCTGAAAGGTACCGGAGAGTCGTCCTCGATAGGCGCGATTGATTGTTTGTCGGGTTAACGAGTGGGTTGGTGTTCAGGGAGACAGGGAGGTCTGTCGCGTCACCGGCGACGGTCGGGAAGACTCGAGTCGCTTGACATGCACCACAGCGTCGAAGCGTCGTCGAGGATGGTGTAAATCGATGTCGCCTAGGTAGGACGATTGATTTCGGGCAGGTCGACCGTATCTGAGGCACGTCGTCGGCCGTGGAGGTTGATGGTGGTGGTGGGCTGGGTGGTGTCGGGTGCGGGTGAGCGAAGAGAAGGTTGGGTTGGGTTAGGTGAGTGGAGGCTCTCTGAAATGATTGATGGCGGCGGGCTTGCCTGGAAGTGGACGAGGGAGTGGGTCCTAGTGTCTGAGTCCCGCCTGGCTGTTTCCGCTTGTGGTTGGCCAGCCGGCCTAGCAAGGGCCTGGGCGCCCGTCAGCTGAAAAGGTCAGGGGTACAACGTCCGTCGGGCCCATTTGTACGCGGTACCGAGTATACATTATTAAAGAACTTCTTCTGGTCACTCTTTGATCATCGATCGTCGACCGTCCCATCTGCCCATTCGTTCTTTTTCCTGGGACGCCCCACAGTCGCGGAGGGCATGGCCAGTCCCATTCACAAAGTGTCGATTCCCATTGAAACAAATTTGCAGAAACATTTGGTTTCGAACCTGTCGTACGAACCTTTGAGGCCAGTGGCCTTGGCCGAAGCCCGGTCTACCCACCTAGGTAGGTATTTCAGTAGGTACTGTTCGGCTTCAATTCTGGACCAGTCAAGTCACCTGGTTGATAGCGTGTTGCCAGCGGCATCCTCTACCATAGTAGCCCAATAGCGCCGTCACAGGTACCTAGGTACCTCCAGCCTCTTTGCACCCGTGCAATGCCGTAGGCATCGGCAAATCCTCCGCGCATCGGCACGGAGAATGGCGGTGGAATACTCGGATCGCAGTGCAAGACCGCATATCATTCCTTTCTTCTGCTCAATCTCGACTTGCGTCGAGGTTGTCAACATGCCCAGCAGAATTTTCCTCGCAAACAAGAATCATCTCCTCCTGACTGTACCCTCGGTCATCGTTCAACCGAGCCCAAGAAATTCGGCCTGGCGAAGGAACCTCGCCTGACGCGGCCTGAGGCTCACTTTCTTGCCTTAAACACTGCGAAAAACACCGAAGCCAGCGTTAATATGCAAAACTTAAGCCGACGAAATACTAAGATGTTATCTAAAGCCGAAATGAAAACAGTGAACCAAATTAAGATGAAATGAAGTGAACCCCCAGTACGTTGGAGGCCCGTCTATCAGGAGCTGGACGTAATGCCTCAGCCCGATGGGAGATAACGTGAGAAACTTACTCAACCAACACTTGGCACCGCTTCAGCTGTGACCTCTTAGTATTCTGCACGCAGTTGCCGTCCAAAGGTCTGTGGACCTTTCGAATCGGCTTAATCGTGGAGCCGGCGTCGCATTGGAAATGCAGCAGTGTTCTCCGCCATCAATAACGACGGCCGTCTCCGGATCTGTTCCAGAGCCTCAGAGGTGGTGGAACAAGTATCTCAGACAAGTCAATTCGGCCCACGCGAGCAGTCAGCACGCAGTTCTCCGTCGACACGACCTTTGACATCGTCTGAGCCCAGGATTTCCCTTGGCTCGGACTTGTTCCTGCTAGTGTAATAACTGCTTTGATGGACCTCACGACATACAAGCTATTACAATAGTGGCACCACAGCCATCATGGATGACAGGCAGGCAATGCAAAGGACCGATTGCTTGCGTGAGTGTGTTAGTCTCATCGCGTGCGCCAAGACGGTCGTGGGTAATGAGCTGCTGGGTGTTCCAGTCCTGCCGGCAGATGGAGAGCAGAAGGCTCTGAGGTCAATGACGAGAAGAGGCTGGAATCAAAAAGTGGAGCAAGATGGCTCAGCGAGTCCAAGGAAATGCAGCCATGCGGCTGCCATATATACCTAAGCGTGGAATGTCAGAGTGCCACGTTCAGTTCCTCGGGGGACGACTTCTCGAGTCCGCGCACTCGCATGACTCCGCAAGACGCACAAGAGTGGACCTGATGGGTCTTGGGTAGAAGTGACCTTTTGAGCCACTTGGGACCCAACTGAAAGGGCAGGAGAAATAGACCCAGGAGGCGAGCAATGAGTTCGTGAACCTGCCCACGCTGCAGGTCGATTGACACTGGGGGCGGATCGCGTACTCTTCTTTAGTGGGTAACGAGCCGGCCGTGCGGGACTCATGGCAGCGTGCCATCCAACCATATCATTGTGTCCCGAGGGCCCAGTTTCCTGTGCGCGTGCCTGATCGTCAAACCTCAGTTTGGAGCGAGATCAGGTTTTCGGGCTGCAGCAGAGGCATTGGAGGCAGCAACTTTAGGGCTGCAGAGTTTGTGTAATAAGCCAACTAATAAGGCACGGAGCAGCGTTGCAACTTGCGGGAGACATGACTGACCATCCAAGGTGGGACTCGGAACCGGAAGGCGAATACCACGCCCATTTATTGGCCTCAGTCCCCTGCGGTGAAATGTAGTTGTGAGCTCGGTGATCAATCCCGACCTGGGAAGTGTTCTCAGTGGTGCTAGACTATGCAGTAAGTAAACCCCCCCCCCCCAAATGCTGTCCCGAAGCAGGGTTTGGCCAGGGTTCTCAGCTGCGCTTGGAGAGCAGACACCGACCTCCAAAAACAACCGCCTCATCTCACCGGCTCGTTTCCCCGAGGAACTCGCAGGGGACTGCGAATCAACCTTCAAAATTTGTCGGCAAGGTCACTCCGGTGAAGAGGACATCTTCGCCCTGCCAATTCGGTCGCCCACCGCGGCTGAAACACGATCTGGTCGACACCCAGAACGCGCCTTGTCAGGCTCTGCACAGACAATGACTGCTGCGCCTCCAGCGACGGATGAGTCCTCGGTCACCTATGAGGAGCTCAATGACTTGAACGCCGAGTTTGATGATGCAGAAACAGAGCTGAGTATGGGCTTCCTTTGATATTGCCTTGTGTGGCTGCCATCATCGCCCACCTTCACCATTGAACGCTGGAACGGCATGATGAGACAGAAAATGGGAAGCACATCTCTCTCAGAAACGCACACCGTCACCTGATGCAGCAACTGACTGACAATCGTCGTAGTCCGGCAAGAGGTGGTGGTCAAGCGGCCACTCTACGAGAAGCGACACAGGATCGTCTCACAAATCCCCAACTTCTGGCCATTGGTCTTCGAGCAAGCACCGCCGGATATCGACGAGTTCATCCAGCCGTCGGACTCTTCCTTGCTCTTGACATCGCTGACGTCTCTATCGGTGACGCGTTTCGAGATCGAGGACGGCAAGAAAGGCGACCCTCGAAGCTTGTGCTTCAGATTTGACTTCAGCGCCAATGACCACTTTGAGGACAAAGTCATCGAGAAAAAGTTCTGGCAGAGACACTCCAAGAACGGTTGGACCGGCCTTGTCAGCGAGCCTGTCGAGATTCACTGGAAGAAGGGTAAGGATTTGACCGGAGGCCTGTTGGGAACGGTCAAGAAGGTCTGGGATGCTCGGCAAGCCAAAGTCAAGGCAGGGGACGAGAAGGCCCGGGAACTGTCCACAGACGAGAAATCGCTCAAGAAGAAGATCGAGAACACCGGACTTGGTGGGTTAAGCTTCTTTGCTTGGTTTGGCTATGTTGGTCGAAACGTGTCCGCCGAGGACAGCCAAGAGGCCTTGGAAAAGGCACAGAAGAAACGCATAGCCAGACAGGAGGGCAATCAACAAAATCCCGATGCCGACGACGAGGAAGAAGAGGACGAAGAGGACGAAAACGAACTGGAGATCTTTCCAGAGGGAGACAGTCTCGCCATCCACATCTCGGAGGATCTGTGGCCAAATGCTATCAAGTACTTCAGTAAGTGTGGGAGTCTACCCCCTGAAGAGAACTCCATGCTTATCATTCCACAGCCCAAGCGCAAGAGCAAGACGAAGCCAGCGACGATGATTTCGAGTCTGATGCGGATGATGATAACAAGGAGGACCTTGAGGTTTCAGAGGAAGAGCCCCCTGCCAAAAGACGGAGGACATGAGCAGCAGCAGGCATCGCGGTCGGCGGGAAGGATAGTGCGCACAAGTGCTAATAATAGATTGTTTGGCTTGAAGATCACCCAAAGACGGTCTGAAGTCCACGGCCTTCTTTCAGGCCTGCAGGCAGGGGCCGGCAGAGGGCCATTTGCACAACCATCGAATTGAACAATTCTGGGCCAGTGGTCCAGACGAATATGAGATGCAGCGTCACTCGCGGGCTCGCGGAAGGGCCATCACAAACCTGGTAATGAGTCGCGAGGCGTCTGAGGTCTGAGGCTGACCACAGCTCTCGTTTCGGGAAAGGCGCTGATCGCCTACACCAATCGCTTGGTCCCCTTGGAATGCCGCTTTTCCTCCTGGGCGCAGGGCCGGGCAAGCTTTTAACCTTAATCCCCACTCTCTGCGGGCACTGAGTAGACTGCACAGGAGACGGTACCTTGCAGCGAGGCATAACGCACACTCGCGCAGAGGTCCCCCAAAACGTGAGGGCAACTACCCACTCTTTCTGCGGTTGTCTGAAGCTGAGAATTTGTCCACGAAACGGCCTCCCGAACATAAGCCATGGGATCTGCGAAGATAAGCTCAAGATCTGCAGATTGCCAACTGCCCGTCCCCTCGAATCTGTCTGCGCGAGCAGCCCGCGCAGGCATCCCGCAGGCAGAGCAAAGTGACGGGTGCCAAAAGGCCTGACTTGGAGTGTCTGGTGAGGGTGGAGCAGGGGTCCCGGCGGCCGGCCGTCTTGAGACTGGATAGCCCAAACCTCGAACTTGGGCCGTTTCACTAGCCCGCCCGCCCCCGGGGAGGGAGACTGCACAGCCTCGTGGCATGTCGAGCATCCGATGAGTTAGGTGTGTGATTGTTAGATTGTCTCTGGTCTCCCCACGTGTGACGGCATGGTCCCCATTGTGCGTGCATGTGTCTGTCTGTCTGGCATGGGGTTGAAGTCACCGGCCCTTCCAAATTTGTTCGATTGACAGTTTTTCATCCCACCCCTTCTCTCTTCTTCCTACTGCTCTATGGCCTGGGCACGACTTTATTCAGACCTCTCATCACTGCCCAGCCCTGGTGGTGTGTACGTTCATTAATTTGATACTTTTTTTCTTGGCTCTCTTGTGTGCTCCCGGCCGAGTAACGCTTTCTCTTCTCGCGATCTTGTGGTCGACCCTCGGGGCCGAGGTACTGGATATCCCCAGGCCCGTTTCCTTTCCTTTCTTTCAAGTGTGATGCTTTGGAGACCGTAGAGCGGCTTGGTATTACAGATTTGTTTCTTTACTGGTCAAACCGAGGGCTAGACAGACCGACATCCGTCACATAATTTCATGATGAAGGGCATATTAGGTGCAGCAGGGCTGTGGAGCCTGCTCTGCCAGAACACCCTGGCCGTCGATCTGTCGATGAACGATGATAGTGAGTACTTGTCCGCTCCTAAGCGCCGTATAGATGAACATTTTGGCTGACTGATTGTATAGATTCGATAAAGAATGCGGCGGGTACGATAGCATTCGGGTTGATGAAGTACTACACGGGCAACAACACAGGCGATGTCCCCGGTAACCTGCCGTCACCGTACTTCTGGTGGGAGGCGGGGGCGATGATGGGAACCATGATCGACTACTGGCTATTCACCAAGGACGAGACCTACAACAGCGTGGTTACGCAGGCAATGCTGCACCAGACGGGCGACGACCGTGACTTCATGCCGGCCAACCAGACGCGGACCGAGGGCAACGACGACCAGGGGTTCTGGGCGCTGGCGGCCATGTCGGCGGCGGAGAATAGGTTCCCGAACCCGCCCCCGGACCAGCCGCAGTGGCTCGCACTCGCTCAGGCCGTGTTCAACGAGTACACGACGCGGTGGGACGAGCAGACGTGCAACGGCGGGCTGCGGTGGCAGATCTTCACGTTCAACAATGGCTTCAACTACAAGAACTCAATCTCAAACGGGTGCTTCTTCAACATCGCGGCACGGCTGGCCCGGTTCACGGGCAACCAGACGTACGCGGACTGGGCACAGCGGGTATTTGAGTGGGAGCAGGGCGCCGGCCTCATCACGCCTGACTTCCGCATCTACGATGGAGCCGGGGTGGAAAACGGGAATAACTGCTCCAAGCCGGACGTGATCCAGTGGACGTACAACGCGGGCATCTACATGCACGGGTCGGCCATCATGTACAACATAACTACAGGGGCCGACCAGTCGCAGTGGAAGTCGCGGCTGGACGGGATCCTCAAGGAGGCAACTGGCGTCTTCTTCAACAACAGCATCCTGATGGAGCAGGCGTGCGAGAACGTCGACTTGTGCGACACGGACCAGCAGAGCTTCAAGGGCTACATGCTGCGGTGGATGTCCGGCACGACGCAGGTAGCGCCCTACACGTTCGACACCATCATGCCGCTGCTGCAGAAGACGGCGCCGGCGGCTGCCAAGGCCTGCACCGGGTCGCCGGCCCAGGGCTTCAACGGCATCGCCGGCACGGCCTGTGGGTTCAAGTGGACGACGGGCGGATTCGATGGGCTGGTCGGCGTGGGCCAGCAGATGAGCGCTCTCTCGGCTGTCATGTACTCGCTCACCCAGAGGGTAGATGCCGGAGGCGGCGGCGGCAGCGGCGGGTCGACGGCGCCGGTGACAGCCAACACGGGCGGCACCTCGCAGGGTGACCCGAATGCCGGGATTGAGAACAAGGACAAGCTGCCGGTGCTGGAGCCGATCACGACGGGCGAGAGAGTGGCGGCTGGCTTCCTGACGAGTGCGATTGCTTTGAGCATTGTTGGGGGATCGGTTTTTGTGATGAAATGATGCGACAACCCCGGTGGCATTGTCCTACGATATGATAAATGATATGGATATGACAGACATGTCACACCGGTCCGCCCAGGCCCGGAGATCTGCGGCGCAAATCTGTTAGATTGACTGGGTGCTGGAAGAGCAATCTTGGTCTGGTCAATGTCGATGGGGCTGCCAATCATTCAGGTCTTGAGAAGCTCTGTACATCACCGGCTGGGCGCAGTGCGGCACGCCGAGGCCGACATACTGCGAGCGGTAAGACGGATGTGGCGGGTGACAGCATGGGACAGCATGGGACAGCGTGGATGATGGATGGATGAATGAGGAGATACCCTATGCAGATCAGAGTTGAGATCAACAGCCAACATGCACATCACATGCACATGCACATTGCACACATGCGGAATAAATAAAGGAATCGACGGATCGGATGGATGACTGTCGTCGCCGAACGGATAGGTGAATGGCCAGAGTGAAAAGTCAAACCCCGGAAAAAGACCGTCGGAAAAGACCCCCGGCCCGCCGAGCTGATTGAGGTACGATGAGGGGAAGGAAGGGGGTGACGACGAAGGAGGATGGGGCCGACCCGACGAGCTGCACGGCGGAGACGAGACTCTCGCTTGTTAAGTGGCCCACCGTTCGGGGCGGGTGCCTCAATGGACAGGGGGACGGGGTTTGGCAGGTTGATGGGGTAGACCACTGAGCCACTGAAGGCTAGGAGGTTACATCACCCCATCCGCTCCCCCGCAGCGGTCCCCGCGCGTGACAGGCTCATCCCACTGCGCCCCACAGCCGACATTCTAGATTCCTCCGCCCGGACTTGCTCACCCTAGACCTTCTACTGCCTGACCCTGAACATGGCTGGCACCACTGTCTGCCACGGCCGACGAGCTCTGCTGCCAGTCGAGCTGCCCGGTGGCCTGCATGGGTCGATCCGTCCGTAGCTCGCTAGACTATTAGTTGCCGGCGACGGCCACGCCCAGGTAGGTATCATGATGTGAGCGCTCCTCGCCCCAGCTCCTCTCCCCTCTATTCTTCCGTCAATCAAGGAATTTTCCATCCTGCTTCTCAACCACTCGGTGGACCTTTATAAGCCCTTGGCGTGCGCCGGCCTCTCCCTCTCCAGACACTTGCATACATAACGTAGCAGGGTTGAGTACCTAGGTAGAGAGTGGGATCTAGTCCAGATATTATATCCATCCCATCCGCCGTCGCCCAAAACAAAGCCTAGCAACCCCATCCCTCAAACTGGCGAGGCTCGCAGCAGCTGCTTGTGTCAAATATACACACCTGTGCCATCATGTCTGCCAAACACTTTGTCAACGACCCGACACACCTCGTCAACTCGGCCCTTGAGGCCGTCACCTTCACAAACCCCTCCCTAGCCCTCGACAGCCACAACAAGGTCATTTACAGGCGCCCCACACCCAACGACTCTGCAAACCCCCAGGTAAGCATCGTCTCTGGCGGTGGCGCCGGCCATGAGCCCTCCTTCTCCAGCATGGTTGGCAAGGGTCTGCTGTCTGCCGCTGTCTCCGGCACCATCTTCGCCTCCCCTTCCGCAGAGCAGATCCGCGCCGCCATCCAGACCCGCGTGAGCCATGACAAGGGCGTGCTCGTCACCGTCATGAACTACACCGGCGATGTTCTCAACTTCGGCATGGCCGTCGAGAAGGCACACGCGAGCGGCGTTGATGCCGAGATGGTCGTCGTGGGTGACGACGTCGGCGTCGGGAGGGCCAAAGCTGGCAAGGTCGGCCGCAGGGGTATCGCTGGAACCGTCCTCGTCCACAAGATCTCCGGCGCCCTGGCCGCCCAAGGCTACAGCCTCGAGGACGTGGCCAAGGTCGCCAGGCTCACGGCTTCCAACCTGGTCAGTGTCGGCGCCAGTCTGGAGCACGTCCATGTGCCTGGCCGCGCTCCACCCAAGGCTGACGACGCCAGCAACCTGGGTGCAAAGGAGGTCGAAATCGGCATGGGCATCCATAACGAGGCCGGAAGCGGCAGGGAGGAGGTCGAGTTGCCGCAGTTGGTCGGCAAGATGCTGAAGCAGTTGCTGGATCAGGAGGACAAGGACAGGGCGTTCCTGAAGGTCAACTCGAACGAGATTGTCTTGTTGGTGAACAACCTGGGGGGAGTGAGCGTCCTTGAGCTAGGAGGCATCACTGCCGAGGTTGTCAAGCAGCTGGGGAAGGATTATGGCATCCGCCCCGTCAGGATACTGAGCGGCACTTACATGACCAGTTTGAACGGCCTGGGCTTTAGCATCTCTTTGCTGAATGTCGTCAACACTGAAATTGGTGGCCCAAGCATGATCCAATTACTGGACTACCCGTGTGAGGCGACTGGGTGGGCGGCCCCCATTTCCAAGGAGACCTGGGAGGAGAAGAACCAGGCGACACGAGAGGACACATCCTCAACAGGCGGCGAGGTCAAGCCCAGTGGGTTGAAGTACGATGCCAGCATTGGCTCCAAGGCTCTGCAAAAAGGCCTCGAGTACATCGTTGCAGCAGAACCAGACGTCACTCGATTCGACTCGGTGGTCGGAGACGGCGACTGCGGCATTGGGCTGAAGAGAGGTGCAGAAGGCAAGCAAGCATGGTGTTGTCCATCACTTTCGCCTGTGCACTGACACAATAAATCTAGCAATCATTGATCACCTGAAGACCACCCTCTTGAGCGGGGACGCCGTGATAGACGCCGCCAACATCGTCTCCGTCGTTGAGATGGCGATGGACGGTACCAGCGGCGCGATCTACGCCATCTTCTTGAACGCGCTCGTCCACGCCCTCAGCACCTTGGCACCTGGGGACGCGTCGCCAAAGGTATGGGCCGAGGCCCTGAAGCAGTCCTGCGAGGCGCTCTCAAAGTACACGCCCGCAAGGCCCGGCGACCGCACCCTGGTTGATGCGCTGTATCCCTTTGTTGACACGCTGGCGGAGAGCGGAGACGTCCAGAAGGCGGCCGAGGCCTCGATAGCTGCCGCGGAGGCGACGCAGGGAATGGTCGCGAGCCTGGGTCGGTCGGTCTACATCGGCGGCTCTGGCTTCAAGCACGTGCCGGACCCGGGCGCGTGGGGCCTGGCATACTTCTTCCTCGGTGTTGCGGGGCTGCAACCCCCAAAGTCAGCCGAGGAGGGTTGGGAGGCGGTGTAGCCTGTTAGTTGCTCCCCCATAACCCCAGCCAAAGTGCGTGGTCTGCGAGGAGTTGTGAGTTGGAGGATTGGGCTTTCTGTCTTTAGAGGGCGTCCGGACTGTAATACCTAATCTTGTTTTCCATGTCAAGTAACACACAGCATGCGTGGTGATCGAGCCTTCATGTGTGCGAAAGCAGTCTCTGTTTGAATCCCAGGAAAGTCGACTCAATTCTCAACGCCTATGTCCATATGTGAATGACCTTGACCCTTTTTTAAAAGCAAGCAGAACACACCCTGACGACTCGGACAGTAGTCCTCCAAAGGGTATCGTGAAACGTAAACGCAACCCCCATTCAACTCAGCAGCACCAAGATGACAGAGTCTCCTCGCAGGAACCTGCATGTCCGCCCACGTTAGCCTCAAGCTCCACAAGCCGACAGGGAAAAGCGGCAGCCCTCTTGTTTTGGGAATACGCACATCTTGCTGATGAACCTGTCCTTGTTGACAGGCCGGCCCTTCTTGCCGCTGGAGAGCTTGGGCGTTTCGGTCCACATCTCCTTGACATTCTCGAGGACCATGTTGCAGTGCCGGTCGAACGCTTTTACCCGCGCCAAGAGCTTCCTGTTGTTCCGTATCGAGATCAGGACCTGGGTGTGGCTTCGGACTGCGGTCTGGAGAATCGAGAGGGGCCCCGCTGAGAACTCATCTGTTTTTCCGATTGCGTGTTAGTGACTGCGTGAGGGGTGCTTGGGTGTGCCTTCCTGCGGGTGCCTGATGTCCCTCTCTTGCGCGCGGGCATGTCACGAACGGTGGCATGCCGCGCGCGCATTGGCATGACGATGACCAAAAGACTGTGGACGTACGCTCTTCTAGTTGGGAGATCTCGTATTCGCTATGGTTAAGTCAGCCAGCCAGCCGGATGGGACGCGACGAGATTGAGGTGGACGGGACGCACGTGAGTTCATTGCGAGGCTTCGTGAGCAATTCCCTGCATTGTGATGTCAGTTGCCAATTACGGGAGGATCAGAACAAGAAAAGCTACTGACTGGATCTTGGGGTCGGCCATCGTGTCTGTCAAGTGGTTGGTGGTGCGTATATGATTTCAGAATCGTGGACGAGAGACGAGGCCGCGGCTCTCACGTTCAATGAGACACGGCCAGCGTATTTGGCCGTCGCCTAGAAAATTGGGAGCTCCCAATGCCAGGTGTGCAGGTGGTTTGATTGGGCCAAGTGAACGGGAGGTGGAGCCCTGGCCGGTCCGGGCATGGACGACGCCCCAAGCTCCCAATGTTCCGCGGTTGGAGGTCCTTGTCGGCAAATTTGGAGCTTCTGAAAGACCGTCGCAACTCAACTCGTCCGCATTTCCCATTCTCTCTCCCCCCACCAATCTTTTCGGCCCAATTTAGCTCGATCAGTAGGCCTCCGATGCGCGGTTGCGGGACATAGCCAGGTCGAGGGTCACCAAATTTCTGTAAATGTTCGCAAGGGCGCTCTCGGCACGAGCTGGCCTGACAGCATCAGCCTGCCGCCGGCCCGCAACAGCCACTATCATGTCTCCCCTCAGAGCCAAGATCATGGAGCCGGAGCAAGGCTCAAGGACACTTGTATGGCCGCCCAGAGACTGAATATTTGGCCAACTGACCGGTACTGACACTCTTCAAAGGCTTCGTTATCATCATCAGCACCAATTTGGAAAGCACAGCAAGGCGACGAACCCGAGGATGTCGTCTTCAACAGTCTATATGGGCTACGGACAATCGAACTGAACCGACCGTCGAAACTCAACCCCCTCAACGGATCCATGATCCGCAAGATAGCACCGCGACTCATCGAATGGCAAAAGTCAGACATGGCTAACGTAGTCGTCATGAAGGGCGCCGGGAAGGCTCTTTGCGCCGGAGGAGACGTCGCAGCTCTGGCAAAAGCAAATATGACAGGAGAGCAAGGCCAAAGGTCTTCTGATGAATACTTCGCTCTTGAGTACAAGCTGGACCACCTCATTGCGACGTACAAGAAGCCATACATTTCGTTCATGGACGGCTTCACAATGGGCGGGGGGGTTGGCCTCAGCATCCACGCGCCATTCAGGATAGCGACGGAGCGCACCGTCTTCGCTATGCCCGAGACTACAATTGGTTTCTTCCCCGACGTGGGCGCTTCCTTCTTTCTGCCACGCCTGCCTGGCGCCGTAGGCACCTACCTAGCACTGACGAGCGAGCGACTCAAGGCTGCGAATGTGCTCTATGCGGGCATCGCTACACATTACCTGCACTCCACCACGCTTCCTATGCTTGAATCACGGCTTGCGGAGCTCAGATTCAGGGATTTCGACAGCTTGGAGAAACGGTTGTCGCTCATCAACGACGTCATCGAGGAGTACTCCACCGGACTACCACACGATCAGCCGATACTGCTGGGAGGCGAGCTGCGCAAGGCCATTGACCGGTGTTTCTCGAAGCCCACGGTCAACGAAATCCTGCGCGCCCTTGAGGAGCAGCCGGAAGGACCGCTGAAGGAGTGGGCGAACAAGACGATAGAGACTTTGACGGCTAGGTCACCGACGTCCGTTCACGTAGCGTTGAAGCAGATGGAACAGGGCCGGCAGTGGAGCATTGCCGACACGTTCAAGCGTGAGCACCAGATCGCTGCCAAGTTCATGCGTCACGGCGACTTCACCGAGGGCGTGAGGGCGCAGCTGCTCGACAAGGACATGAAACCCAAGTGGCAACCGGCAAGCCTGAAGGACATCAATGAGAAGGACAACATCACGCAGCCGTTCTTTGAGATCTCGAGCGACGTGGCGCCGCTGCAGCTGCTGACGGATGAAGACTACACCGAATACCCTTGGGCGAGATTCGGAATGCCGACTGAGCAGGATGTCAAATACCTGGCGTCGATGAAGAGCTACACCCAGAAACAGATTGTGAATGCCTTCGCTGCCCAGAGGAATGGCAAGCAGGGCGTGCGGGAGGTAGTGAGCGAGATCGTGGCACGGAAAACAAAGGTGATGCCCGGAAACAACATTGCGCAATGGGTGGAGGAAGAGGAGCAGAGATTATCAGAAGGTGGTGAATGAGGAGAGAATAGATGATCAGGTTTAGAGAGGTGAAAAAGACCTTGGGCCTTGATACATAACGCCGTACGAATGGTACATTATGCTGAGTGCAGGCGGCTATACACCTCAAAATCAGAGTCAGATATTACGTGATGACTAGAATTCAGTGGGTGATGAATGATGACTAGTAGACAAAGTGTTATTATTCTGAAATGCGGCTGCGGCCTGGGTATGGGAAGATCCCGAATGGAATGGAACGAGATGGGTTAATGCAACCGTTATCACGACAATGCTTCTACCCGTGAATAATAAATGTAAAGAGTGCAGGGGATGGCGACAGAGAGTTGTTGTCGCGGGCTTGAGTCATTGCGTATTAGCGGCCGTGTTGCTCGGGGGTATAAAAAGGAGCCCCGGCCCCCGTCAAAACACAAAAACCCCAGATTCCTCTACTTCTCTTCCAAGGTTGTTTTGATTTGCTTCGGCATTTGATGGTGGGATGGCTGCCTTCTGAGACGCCGGAGCTGTCCTGAAAGTTCAAGTGCTTAAGTCCGATCTACTGTCGAAAGTCAGTTGGGTGCGACCCAGGCCTAAGAAACGTCATCCTTATCCTTATCTTTTATCGTTATCCGTGTGCGGATCCCGTTTTGACTTGGACGGAGCGGCGCTACTCAGGCCCTGTACGCTGCCCCCTACCTCGGCAAGGTACCTGCATCCTTTCCAAGGTTCTCTGTGCGGCTGATCCGCTGCGAGCTATCCCTGTCGGCCTCTTCACGTCCCACCTGCAGCTGTCGGTCAGCTCCATCCTCGTCGCGTCAATTTGTTTGTACCCGTGCCGCACAGCGGGCGTGTCGCGATACCTCATAGTCAATCTTCAAGCCGTCTTCTTTTCCTTTCCCCCCCGCCTCTTGCATCAACACTACACTGCAACGTCTTTTCATACGTACAACAGCACAGATCGGGACGGACTGTATTCACTGGATTAACTCCACAAGAAAATCACGAGATATTCGCGTTCTTGTCGGTCCAATTGGCCCGTGTTTTTACCGCGCTCAGCCGGCCACCGCCTGGACCTGCCCCCTGGCACCTGCAAAGATCCACTCCACACAGTCAAAGGACGCGTGAAAGCGACTAGACGAGACGCGACCCTCGTGGCAGCAAACCGATCAATGTTCAAACCACTTACCAGCCTTTAATTGCTTTTCCTTCCATGCAACTACGACCAACTCCATCAGACCCATTTATTAGCAACCTTCCCTTCCATCTCTTGTCGATACCTCTCACGCGTTCCACCGACCTAATCGTCGTCCACCTAACAAGCTCTGTTTCTCTCCTTCTCTCTCTCCCTCTATCACCCAGATACACACCCACACCCGCCGTCCTTCGTCAACTTGGTTCTCGTGTTCGTGGTGAACAACCTACGTTACATGCATGTACAACCATTGAACGACTATGTCGTTCCCTAACGCCATGGGCTCCCAAGGCTGCGGCCCCTGGGCGCAGTACCATTCTCATGGCCTTCCACCGCCATCACAACCCTCTCAAGAGGCCGAGGGCACGCAGATGCGGCCCATGGGACGTAAGCTCATGACTTTCTGCTTGACCCCGTGCTCCAAAGCTCACCTTCTACTCTGCAGTCAAGGTCAACTACACCTTCGAGAGGGACCAACAAACTTGCCTAGCACGCTGGCCCCACACTCTGCAAATACAAACAGTATCCATCGACGAGAAGTTTACGATTGGTGTGGTAGACTTGAAAATATGTCTACAGGCCCTTGCCCAATGCAGCCCTGAGATTGTCAACCAGCCCGATAAAGATTATGCAGTCTACGCCTTGGACTATTCCGAAGACGACATTCCGCTGGTCGGACAAGGGATGCTCTCATGGGGGCTCGACCAGACCGTCGCCAGCCCTGAGCAGAAATTGGTCACCGGACGCGTTACCAAAAACATGCTTGCCATCTTCGGCAACGGCGTCAAGGAAACGTTGGAAGTCAAGCTAAAGCTCAACTCCGTTCCCAGAATACAGCGGCCCCAGACTTACCACAACCCTGAGGCCCAACGAGGCTACGGAAGTAATGCCCCGTCTCCTATGCCGACCGATTCTGCCAGCGAGTGGTCATCTTTGATGCAGTCAAACCCCGGCCTTGGCCGTCCCGGAAGTGGTCCCTCGATGCCTAGTCCAAATCTTGCTCCTGCTAGATTTGGAACACCTATTCAGATGCCCAGCCCGGCCCCAGAAATGCGGCCTGATCACTTTGCACCAATACCTGCAGCACCTACGCCTCCACCCCCAAACGTCACAGGGTCTCAGCCGATGGCACCGATGTCTTCGTTCACCCCAGCTCCGTCATTCCAAGGCCCTCCTCCTGAGAACACATCTTCAACATCGAAGAACACCGCCCCTGGGGCGTCTGCACCAGTTAAGAAACCCAAGCGATCTTCATCGAAAGCACCTTGTAAGAAGAAAACGGGAAATCCTAGAGGCAGGCCCCCGAAGCGTCCGAGAACGGATGCTGGCGACACGTCTGCCATCGAAGACGCTACCGATGGAGATGAGCCGCCACACAAAAAGAAAAGGGCAAAAACCACCAAGGCCGACTGGCCCAAGGGGGCCCCATTAGACTCCGCCCCTGGATCTTTGCGAGTGGCTGCCAGTACATCGGGTTCCCTGCGGACCATGAGGCCTGCTGCGTCTGGCCCCAGCGGAGTCGGTGGAAGCCATCTCCAAGAGATACCTCGCGCGCCAACACCTGTGCCTGGCCAAGCGCCTCCTCGCCCTCTCGCCAAACCGTTATCTCAGGCACAGTCGAGGAGACCGTCAGTACTGGGTTATGACGGCTCGACCAGATTTCAAGTCTTTGATGGTGGCATTCCAGGACCACCTGGTCAAGACGCCCGTTCGCCTTCGGAATCCATCGGTCAGTCACCACGCCAGGCTTACACACCAGAGGAGAGCCCCGGGGACATCGGCTCTAGCCCCCCGGTGCCTAGGTCAGCTCATTCTATGAGGTCCAGCCCGCCGCTTTCCAGTCCAGTCCTGCCGCCGATGCCGATGCCGCAACCGGATTCTGGTTTTATGAGTGGAGGATTTGACTCTATTGCCGATTACGACGATATTACTCTGGGCACTTCGTTGGCTCCACGATCAGAGGAACCAAGCGTTGCAGATGCACCACGTCCTAGGACCGCCAACCGTCCGAAATCCGCGCCAAAGGCGGGAACAATGATTATTGAGCAAGTTTGCCCTGGCCCTCCAGAGCTACTTCCACAGCAGAGCATATACAAACCCAAATCCTCGGCGCAAGCCCGCAGTAAAAAAGCTCGAGGAACCGGTACGAAGGCAGTGGCGTTTCCGTTGAAGAGAGCGAATACTGAGCCAAATCTTCGACAACAGGAAACGCCCGTTGAACCAACTGGCCCGCCGCCAATGCCTCAGCCGCCCTCGGAGCTTGAGGCCGAGAAACGGAATCTGTCACAACCAGGCTCAAGGAATGCGCCATCAGAAACACCATGTGAACCAGTCTGCGAACCGAAGGCGTCTGAGCCTGCCGCTCTGCAGTCAATCGAGGATCCGGAGGATGGCATTCTGCGCCTACTGAATGAGCCTCTGGCTGACGGCTTGCCCACGGGCGACGCCCTGGAGGAGAGCCTTGCGTTGCCGACAATGTCGGAGCCACCACAATTTCCTTCCCGTCGGGCATCAACCGCAGAGGCACTTGTTTCGGCCTCAAAACCATCCGTTGCAGCTAGTGACCCGGGCTTACCTGAGCCGTCGAGTCGTCCCTATTTCTCTTTGGAGGAAGAGGAAGATCAAGGTCCGCCAAGCAAAAATATTTCCCGAAAACAGTCGATTAAAGCGAAACTCGAGAAAGCAATTGAGGCTGGGCAGATGCCAACGTTCTGCTCGAATTGCGGGGCGATCAGCACACCGACTTGGCGCAAAGTCTTCTCGCAACACTGTGAAGGAAGCCCCGAATTTCCGGTTTTCTCTGACAAGCCCGGTTGTATCACGGCCATCATCATCACGAAGCGGGACGAGAACGAGAAGCCTCTGGAATACCAGGTTATCAAGAAAGCCCTTGGACCAACTGAAGACAAATCCAAATGGAATGAAGACATGCTCTGTAACTGTAGGTTTGCCCACGGCTTGGGTCAAGAGCAATGAACTGACAATCAGTAGCTTGCGGGATTTGGCTTAGCAAGTTCAAGAATCATCGGCCTAAGGACAGGTGGGAGACTGATGCTGCCCAGATCGGCAAGCCTCGCAAGAAGAACAACGGCAAAACTCGGCCAAAGAAGACCAAGGCCCAGAATAAGGGCGCGGCCAACCTGACTTCCGAGGCTTATTTTACCACGGATCCAATCGGCCCTGCCGATGAGGGTTCTTCACCAGAAAATGCCGACGAGGTCATGCTGTTGCGAGGTCCAACGACCGAACCGCCCAGTCGTGAGCGTGGCTCCAAGTCACAGTCGGCCTGTCTAACAGATTCATTCGTCTCAGATCGTCAGGGCTCGTCCAAATCGCGGAACAGCGGCACGGCTCAAGACCCTACCGCTACCGAAGAGGAAGACTTAGGGAGGACTCGCCGACTCTTGTTTCCCTCCCCCAAAAAAGATGGCCAGCCCAAGGTGCTTGGCGAAGTGGCGATTAACATCGTGAAGACATCGCCGTCCTTTGAGAGGTCAAGAAAGGCGATCCTCGAGCAGGAGAATACGCACCTGGATATCGAGGCGGACCTGAAGCTTCTCGGCACACCGAAGCCCGGTGCTGCGCAAGGTGATGACGATATGGCGGATTTGTTCGGTACACCTCCGCGCCCATCAACACCACCCCCAAAGGAAAGGAATAATGGTGGCCATTTCAAGACGCCTACGCGACCGACGCCAAGCCATCGACCCATAACTAGGAGTGTGTCCAAGTCGATACGATCAGCACGTTCGGTTGTGAAGTCACCTGGGCATGCCCTCCTTGCTTTGCAACAAACGCCTACCAAGACACCACGAGTATCGAGTGCCGCGAGGCGCAATGGCCAGCAGTACGATTTCAATAACCATCCAACCCAACACCTGCACGCACACTTTTCCATGGACAACAGTGACATCGGCATGTACAGTGAAGCGCACAGCCTGTCAATGACCACCGGCGAATACGATTCGCCTTTCTCATCGACACTGAACCAGCTCTTGTCGGAGGCTCATGACTTTACCACGGGTTCCTCGGCCCACGGCCTGGGCGATTTAGATCTGGCAAGCTTGCCGAATCTGGATAGCGACGCGGTGTTATCGGGTCACCTGGAGACGCTGGATTTTGGCCATTTCCTGACGACCGACGCGGTGATGCCTAGCTCGCCACCGTTGATCAGTAAGGATGGCAGAGGAGGGGCACATGTGTCTTATGGGTCTGGGGCCCCGACGAGTCTGGACGGCGAGGGCGTCTCGTGGGAGAGTTTCGGAGAGGTGATGATGGCGGATGCCGGAGAGGGCGAATGAGCGCCCGACTAGATGTGATTGGCGGTTTTCCATCCCCCGGACCCGTCGTGGGCGTTATTGTTGCTTTTGTGAGCTTATCATTGTCGGAACATTGCTTTGTGTTTGGCGTTCACACCAGGTTGTTGGGCTAGAACGCTCGGCCTACGGGCAACTGGGAGCGTGTATCTGGGAGCGTGTATCTGGGGGTCGTGCAGGGTGTTGGGCACCTTGTCATTTATCACCATTGGACAGGAGTAGTGGCTTCTTGACATAGCATGGCACGGTCGTAGATTCAAGCGAAAGAATCAAAGATTTTCAACCGCATTCACATGGACCTGCAGGAGTGGCCCTCCTTGCCCATAGTTTTGAAATGTTCCCTCAATGTTTGCTAAGTTGAGATAAGTAAGTCATGGCTATGTTCACCGAACAAAAAATACCATTCGACACGGACTTAAAGGCACCGGCGGCTTTTGGGGGATATTTGGCCACAGCAAGGTGCCATCTCATCACCTGGTAATATCTTGTCTGGGTTGGCGTTGCGAACAACACGCCATCGTCCAGAGTCGTCCATAATCAACCAGGTGTATCTCCCCCCTCTGGTATCTCTCGTGATACCACCGAAGATTGAACCCAACAGCTCCGGCGACGGCGCAACAGCTACGTTCGTCCCAACTCTGCCAGTTCCTCCTAGCGCGGGCTCTCTCAATGGTCGCTTTGTGCTGGCCAGGCTCCTACCATGTCGGTCCCCCGGGTTTGACAACAGGTTGTCCCACTCGGGAGCAGCTGGAACAGGCTGGCGTCTCCGGTGCGCTCTTGTTGATGGCAACGGAGGACTCGCCTCGCGGCCGAGATGAAGCCTACTCAGGTCACCCTCCAAGCCATCTCCAGCCATCTTGTTCACTCTCTCGTCCGGATTCCGCGAAGGCAAACCCTGACATTGGGACACAGAGTCAGACGGCCCGAGCGAGACAAACCCCTGGCTGCTGCTACCGCTGCTGGGAAGTCAGTGAGCGTTGGCGGCACCGAAGAGCTGGCCATGCTTCTGCGTGGCCTCTACGACGTGCTGGTAGACGCTCAGATCTATGACTTGACGTCAGCGGGACTTGCTCATGATGCAGACGATCACGTGATGAAGGTGAACGAGTGATGGGAAAGTTTGGTGACATGGCCGTGACATGGCTGCATGGGTTGCCGGATGAGGAAGACTAAGATGGAAGAGGGAGCAGATCCCCAACCGGGGAGGAACTAGCTGCAGCAAGACTTACCGACGCCAGCACCAAGGTCAAGTGAGCTTAGTACCCGGATGGACAGGTCTGGATTGACCTTGCCGATGATCTGTACCGCGTTTCCGCTCGAAAGGTGGGCTTCCTGTAGGGTTCGGTATTTCCTATCTCAGTGAATGGGCCCGATGAAAAAAGATGGGAAGACGCATGACTATGGGGGTTTTGGATGGCAGAAAGGTTGGAAGAGATCGTCACGTACACGATTCAGGTGGGCAGTGATGTTGCCGTCCGCGTTGATGACTGCGGCCTCTCCTCGAAGCTGGACGACCCGGCCGACGACTATGACATTGCGGCCCTGGTAGGCGTCAAGGTAGGGGGCTGTAATGCGAGGTGTGGGTTGGGACTCCATGGTCTCCGAATATGTGTCCCGCTCGCGATAGCGGCCGTCGATGGATCCAGAAATCGGTGATAAAGGGCAGATACGGCCAGGGAGATTGGGCCGAGTCGAAGTCGGTGGCACAATCAAGGGGATGGGCGATAAACAATGGTGGCGCGCGTGGGAGCACAAACAGCGTGGTACTGTAGCAGTCCAGATCCGATATGGCACTCAGGTGAAGGGTCCCAAAGATGGCTTCAGCCGTGTTCTCGATCCGGCCTAGAGTAAAAGAGGGCAGAAGCGGTGCATCAGTCTGTCGAGACACACACACACACACACACGTGGGACTGGGGAAGAGTGGGTTGTCGAGGCTGAGATGGAGGGTTGCAAGGCTCAGAAGTGTTCTCGGCCGTGTCAGAACTCACCAGAGGGGGGGAAGGTGGTTTGGGTGGCTGCAGATTATGACTCCTCCGTGATGGGAGAGTGATGCTTTGGCCTGGCCTGGACGCGACCTGGGGCAGCATCGCCCAGCATGGGCGCTGCCCCACTGCGGGGCATGTTTTGGTTGGGTGCGGGCGTCGGCCGGTGAAGGGCGCGCTCAACTCTGCCCGGTGCTCATCAAGTCGCGACCCTCATGGCATCAGGTTTAATTATTTCACCTGTCACATTTGGAATTACACGAAGCACAACCCGGTGGCCCTTGCTACAATTCCGGGGGCGCATACGGGTGATTTCTGTGAGAGTTGAGATGCTGTGACCTCTGAAGTCCTGTGTCTGCCTGCAACCGACCACCTCACAAACCGATCTTTCGCCGAGCTAGCAGAGCAACCGACCTAACGGGGCAGCGAGTCCTGACAAGCTCCCAATCTCGTCTGACATCAAAGTACAAACAAGACTTTGGAGGCTCTGTGAAGACTCGTGGTCAAGGTGCCTTGTCAACCCCACCTCAGGGAGGGGCGGAACGCTGACAGCGGGCTAGGGTGCACCCAGGCGCCAGGCTACCAGGCCTGCCAGGCTGCCAGGCTGCTCGGTCCGGAGAGGTGGAAGCGACGGGCCAGACGGGGCTGCCGGCAGTGAAGGCTGACAGACCAGCAGACCTAACAGAGAGCTGGTGGTCTTCGGTTTTTTTTTTCTTTGTCCCCTTCCCTTGACAGCCGACAGGGATCTGAGTGCAACTTTGCCACCCGGGGACCTGACCTGTTCCTGAATTCCTTATTATACTATGCATGTGGCGAGACTGTACAGTAGTACTGCGTACGTTTACACAAGTAGAGACTGACTATATGGTGTACTCCGTACAGTCCTCATTATGGTCGGTCGGGCAACCCGTGCCCACGAAGCGGAACTTTGAGCTCTGCAGACCCAAGACGACACACTTGGCCCTCCCACATCATGTCGCAGCGCACTCAAGAATATCTACAGTATGTACATCTCAGCAATTTCGCTTTCTCTGCCCTGAACGTCATCATGCATCGGACCCGTTATCGACCACCTGTTACGTCATGTCCGAATTCTGACGGGGCGACTCATGAATTGGTACGCTATTGCCGGTGACTGGCCACTGCAAATGGATTTACATAGTACTACCACACCATCCAGTCGTGATCGCCTGCTAATGGTGTGTGCCACCTGCTGTAGGTGGTTGTCTCATGTGGAATTCTGGACCTCGCGTCGCGCCGCACATCATATCAAGCACACATGCATCTACGCAGTGCCCGATGCTGATATTATTGGCCCCAATTTTACCCAGGTTGTTTCGTCATGTGTGGATAGTGGATAGTGGATAGTGGAAGTTGTACGGTAGCTGGCAGGCTGGGTAGCACTGGTAATCAACAGAATAATGTCCTGTTGGACTGCCAAACCCCTGTACAGACGCGTTTGTAGAATTTACTGGTGACGGTCTCATGCTTACAAAGGCACAGTGGTGTGTTCTATGTCGCCACCCATTCCCTTATGTCTGCCCATGAGATATAGGCTAGGATAACACTAGCCACACGCTACGCCAGGTGAGGGCTCGATTTTTGGTGGGGGGGGGGGTGTCTCATGGGAATCTTGAATTCCCCATCCTGTTCCATTGTCCTGGGAGGGAGTGCTCCGGCACAACTTAAACTTTTATACTTTCGCTTGACCCTCTGCCCTGGTCCATGGTCCAGAAATGAGTGGCTGCTCACGGGCCTGACAGCATCCACATCATTCTATGCTGCCGCTGCCCACTGGGGTACCGAGACCTATCGGTAGGCTCTTCAAACTGTACATTGGCGAGCTCAATCAATTATGCTCAGAGTCGCTGGAACAGCTGGCTAGGTCCGACTTCGAGACTCTGGCCACTCGTACTCTGCAGGTACGTACCTGCTGACCCCTGTACACTGCGCCAGGGAAGCGGCTGGAGCACAGAGGCACTGGCACAGGCAGGAGCTTTTGGTCCGTAAAGTTGGTAGTGCGACTGGGCAGCTGGCGGGAGGCACTCCGGATCGGGCCACAGCCAATCCCATCCGCGCAACCACCCATGCGATCCAACCGTCCATGTCCTTTCCAACACCACATTCCCAAAAACGGCGGGGTTCAGTCCGGACTGCTAGGGCGGCCTGCCAGCGTGCTTGCTATGTCCGAAAAGACTCGCATCACATTCATGAGTTTTGCTTGGACTGTTGATCTGGCTAGCACCAAGGCCTCTTTCCCAGCTTGGGCTGGCGGTGGGCCGCCACAATGGTACCCGGGGAAGGACAAGTCGGAAGCGTGTGTTTGGGAGAGACAATCATGTACCCCCGAGGTACCTCGAGTGTGCACCCTTGTGTGTAGAGCACGGTCACGGAGAATGCCTCAAGGGAAAGCTCCAAGCTTTGGACGCCCTTGGACCCCCGCCTATGGACCGAGTGGGACCCGTGGTAGCTTCGAGAGGGCGGGCGAGAGGCGAGAGAGAGCAGAGGGGGAGAACGAGAGCTTTTCATTATCAGCCTGGGAGCTCGAAAGACTGCCAAATGTGTCGCTGCTTGGGAGTAGAGCTTCACACCTGGCCCACTTTTGCCACTCTTCTTGCAACTTCGGATAGCCGGCCTCTGTCATTGAAACCACATCCCCCATCTGGCCCGGTCGTAAACAAGATCCTGCGACCTGCGCGGACCTAGGAGCTGCTTGTCGAGCTCAGCCGTCCATACATCTGACTAGCAAAACGATTCCACGCCCCTCCCCCCAACACACCTTCCGCGTCATAGCATTCAGACAGTAGAGTACATGGCCATATCTTGTTAGCCACCTGCTCGCTGCTGCCCGTCCCCCTTCACACTCTACCAAGGCTCTTGATTGTGATACTTTCGGACCTCTGAGTGCCCATCTTGAACAGCACGTTCAGGTATTCACTTCAGTGTTTGTCAATTGGACATATACACACTCATACACACTTGGACGCAATCACACGCCCTCACATTCTCACATTCTTGCCCGCCGTTTCTCTTACTGCGGCAAGAACCAACCCACGCGAACTCCGTGCCGAGCTTGTCTGCTCCTCCGTCCGACGCAACGCGACAACAGCAGCATCAATAACACCGACCACGCAGGAAAAGCAAGAACCCTAGCGCAGTCTTCCTCCCTCGGGCTGTTCTTTCCAATCTCGACAACAATTGCCCAACGGATGTGCCTTCTTCGCGCGCCAATTGATCCCTTCCCTTCTGCCTCCTGGGTTCGCTCTCCAGGTAACCTCCGGGCCTTTTAGTCCTGATCTCCGGCTCGCGACTGCCCTGGGAGATAATCCATTGATCGCGTTCCCCCTGCGATACACGAGATCTTGGCTAGCCGCAGTACAGCCCATACCACACGAAACTCAACTGCCTTGTGCCCACTTTCCCAACGTAACACGCATCATTGAGTGGTCGATACTTACCAGCAGCACCAGAACGGCGTTCCCACTTCCCAGGCTCAGCATCTCGTCCGACACGCAAGCCATCTCTGGTTCAGGCCCCGGCTTTCTCAGCTTTGAATTCCTCCTCGCGACGCCTCAGGAAAGACACCGAGCCCCGTTTCGACTGTGGGGCGCATCACTCAACCCTGCTGCAGACCAGCCAACCCTCGTGGCCACAGCAACTTCTTCCAATCTGCATCTATTGCTTTCACCTTTCTCTCGGCGACCCTTCTCGGCCCTGAAAGCCGTTATCTCGATACTTGAGTAGCTGAGAAGCTTGTGATTGACATCCCTGCGGGCGAAGGAATCCAGTTCCGTTTGTGGCCTTGAGCGCAGCAGAGCGAACTGGTTGGTGTTTTATCATACCAACGTCATTCTGCGCCGGTGGCCGTCCAGATCTGCCCGCCGTGGTGTGCTTGCAAACCCCCGCGACGACACCTCTGAGAGACCATTTAGGCGACTGCTTGGCACCGTCCAGAATCTCAACGCACCTAGCTAGGGCATCATTACTCCCAGTGTCAACACTCCAATACCCACCCCTCTCTGCTTACCTGGTGTATTCTTGACCTTCTTACCGGTCAAGCCGCAAGCACGATAGACTTTGAGATCGCCTAGGGCGAGAAGTTGGCTGCCAAGGCCTTGTACGCGGCATGGACGACCCCTCTCACTTTACCAGTGACCTCCTCGATTTAAACGGCATCAGCCCATACCCTGGCACCCTTGAAGACCAGGTCATTGTGGCATCAACAGAACCTCTGCCCACATCAAATCAACAGTATTCCTCAATGGATGCTTCCATCATCCCGAGCCCGCGCTCTTCTCTGGGCCGGTCTCCCGTCATGCCTTTTCAGGACATTTCATACAGTGACCAAGTCTGCGATCCAAGCCTGCTCGCAAGCAAAGGTGCTGTATCGACACGAAGCAAGGTTTCGGAGCCACTGACACCGACCTCCTTTGGCGCGCGAGGTTCAATCAGCACCAAGTCGAGCAGCAACTCCATTCCCTTGCTCCAGGAAGCTCATATCATGGCTTCGGCTCGAAACAATGCACCTGAGGACACGGAGCCTCCGAGGAAAAAAGCCCGTCAGAAACAACCCAAAACCGTCAAGCAAGAATCGGAAGACGAGGAAGAAGATGAGCCGACGGACAAGCGGAAAAAGTTCCTTGAGAAGAATCGAATCGCTGCCAGCAAGTGTCGCGAGAAGAAGAAGAAGTGGGTGCACGAACTGGAATACAGCAAGTCTCATTTGGAGCGCCACAACATGGAGCTCCGCTTGGAGCACCGTGGTCTGCTCAATGAGCTCAACCAGACGAAAAGCATGCTGATGAGCCACGCGGAATGTAATGATCCCAACATCACCGAGTGGCTGAACAACCAAGCAAGAAGAATCGTACAAACCTCTGGCCCCAGCATGTTCTCGATGGCGAATCCACTTTCGGCCTACCCACCTCAACACCAACACGGCAGTAACGTCTCTGGAAGCGCCATGATCGATCTTGGCCCAGCATCGCGCCGGGAGAGCACATCCTATTCGCAGGGTAAGCATTCAATCGCTGGAAGAAGTTAAACCAAGACCCGATCCTAACGCAAAGTAGGCCATTCTTCGATCGACACGACACCTCCAATAGACCCTGCTTTACCAATGTCTTCTGTGTCGCCGAGAGTGAAACAGGAGTCCTTGATCAACCTCGACCACATGGGTTGGAACGACGAGTGAGAGTGAGCCTCGGCGTCTCATAGAGTCTGGCAGGCTTCGACTGCCGCCATGACCAATTCAATTGTGGCCGTAGCAGGATTTCCAATTGTTAACGGAAATGCAAAGGCCACGACAAGCCCTTTGGTCGATCTGATTACATATTGATACTCAAAAGACTGCTGTATCCTTGCGAGGGAGAAGGTCTTTTCAAGCCCCTATGTCCCCGGAAGAGCCGTTGGTTGTCTTGTCAGAATGGACAATGTCGGATTAGCGCTGAGTTGCTGGCGATTTTCAGGACTGGACATACATCTCCGGTGAGAATGAGGCAATGTGGCCGGGTATGATGGCCGGCCTGTGCACCATTGGGTGGAGAAAGATCCACTAACAAGAGTCGTATCTGCAAAACGAGGCGAGACGAGTGGTGCTCACGGCTTCCATCTGATCTGCAGGTCGTCGAGACCGGCTCACTTCGTTGGTCGTCGTCATGAAGGTAGTGCAGAGCGCACGACAGTTTTTGCCAGTATCGCAGACAGATTTGATAGTTTGTTGAGGGATACCGAGTGGCACAAGACTATTCCTTCCAGGACGCAGCACAAACATTGTTGTTCTGTAAGGAGAATTGTAATGAGTGACGACAGTGGAAAAGGGTCCGCGGGGTCTCATGGGTTTTGGAGGTCAGATATCGCAGATTTCAGCGACCTTGAATGCGCAAAGAGAAAGACTTGACCAAAACATGACGACATGTGCCGTATATGCTCTAGGAATTGGATCGTGCCACAAGGTCGTGATGACTTCGCTTCGTCATAATTGAGTCTACCAGTGGCCAGGGGTTTGGGACCCGAGAGAAGAGCGACCGGCTGGCTTGCGAAAGCAAATGTCAACGGTGGGAGGGAACGCGTCAAGGCCACTGGTGCCCAGTATCAGGTAAAGAAGCTTCATACATGTCGCGAAAAGCGCAGAGAATCAAAGGCATTGCAGCGTGGATTGCATATAATCGAAGATGTGATCAAGCCATTTTCCCAGGAATTGGGGCGCGCAACTGTCTTTGGGTTCCTATGACGTATGTTTCGTCCAACAAAGCGACTGGCACCCTTGCCACCCTCTGGGATATCCTAGTGGTGGGACGACTTACATACAGCATGTGGGCAGCCCACTCGGCTCCGTGTTTTGTTGTGCTTTACAGTTTTCTATCCTGTGTTAGGTGAAGATCTGTGCATGATAATGCAGTGTTCGATCTGTGCACTACACACAGTATTTTGTCGCCTCGCCTCGCCTTCCTAGGTTCTGCTGCATGTGATTGACCGACTGATGGATGTGCTCCAGCAACTTGAAGCTGACCACCCAGCCACTTGGTGCGCTGGACCCTGTCGCTCGCCCGGGGGAAGGACGACTCGGCCGAGTAGTTTAGGTAGGCAGGCATACAGGGGGGTGGGCGAATGTGAAGTCTAATAATATGTGCTCAGGTCTTGGTGCGAGTGCGCAGAGCCCCCTGCTCTTTATGATTTTCAATAGGAACCCTAGGGGACAAAGCATAATGCAACAATTGGCTGTGCTTGTGTTATCTGTAACTAGCATCGGGAGCGGACGGACGTCCTCTGCATTCAAGCCTTTCTTACATGCTCTAGGTAAAGCAGCGCGATACGCAACCCCCCACCCCCTTCTACTCGGTCCCAGATTGCAACGATATCAGACTGTCTGTGTCTTGCTCACCACTTTCATGCTGGTAACTGTGCTCAGCCTCCGTTAGTTTTGTCTGGTACTGCTCTCTGGCTAACCGGGTGCAGTAATACCTCAAGAGAGAACTTCAGCATCAGTCCCTGCACGTTCTTGGCTCTACACACTCTGCGTAAGGGTACATGTGCGAATGGCATCTCATTTGGCAACGTAGAATTTGGTAATATAATACATGGCTCCACGCATTCGTCCCGGTAAGGCTCCAACGAGCCAGGCGAGCGTGCGCTCTACGTGCCTCCAGACATCCGCCCAATCCTCTTGGTGTACTTCCAGAGTTGCCTGTACTTGGGGCCCTGTCTCTTGGCCTCCCAGCCTCTCGCCTTCTTCGGGGGCTTGAGGCTGTGCACCCTCTTGCGCCTGAAGACGACGTCGGCGCCGGGGATGCCGTGCCTCTCCATGACCTTGGCCGTGCCCGCGTCCCACTCGGTCCGGAACATGTTGAACCCAAACGGCTCCGCCTTGTGGTCGCCGCGGAAGCTCCGCAGGTTGAAGCCCTCCCGCTTAGAGTAGGCCTCCTTGAGCTTCCCGACGTCCAGCTTCTGGCCCTCGGGCTGCTCCAGGAGCCACACCGAGAGCCGGTGGTACGGCGCGCCCTCTTGGCTGGTCGGTGGGAGCCAGGGGACGGCGAGGTGCTCCTTGCTGCCCGAGAGGCGGCTCAGGGAGATGTTCTTGGTGAGGTAGCTGAGCGGCACGTTTGCGGCCATGAAGTGGAGTCGCGGCCCGAAGCTGTCGTTCTCAGGGTCTGGCACGTCGCTGTCCAGCACGACGACGCTCACAAGTCGCTCCTTGTTGTCAAACACCTGCACGCGCAGGTTGGGGGGTGTCTCGGAGACCAGAGAGTCGACCAATTCGCCCGGGGCGACCTTGTATCCATGAAACGAGAGTTGCACGTCCATCTTGGGCTCGAACCGTGGTAGGACATCGGGCACTATGTGGAACGATTGCACTCGCTGGGCGAGGATCTTTTCGGCCATGCCGAGCCATTTCTCACGGGCAAAGTGACGGTAGATGGGTTTGCTCATGTCCGCTACAGAATGCGTATGTTAGTCTCCGCCACACACATCGCGAGCGCGGCCCATTTCGCAGACTGAGGCTTACCTTGGCCGTCCTCGAACTTCCTCTTTACAGCCGGGTCGTTGATGTCAGCTTGCACCTTGAGGTATTCCAAATATCTGTGCATCGAGTCCAACTTCTTTTGCTTGTGCTGTTCTCCGGCCCTGTACACTTTTGCCGGCCTCTTTTCCAGCTCTGCGATCTGGGCTGCAGTCTCCGTCAACTCCTGCAGTTTCTCCGCGCGGTCCTCCGCTAGCACTTTCCGGGCTTCTTGGAAGCAGTGATAGGGTAATTGTTCGAAGGGTATGTTTGGCGACTGCCGTACTGCCGCTCTCCGTCTTCTTGAACCTATGGGTTCTACACCCTCCTTCAACAACTTCCTCTCAGCCCACACCAGCGTCGTGGTGTTGGGATCCATCCACTGCTCCTTTAGTGGATTTGATGCTTCGATTTTTTTTGCTGGATTCTGTGTCAATTGCGCATCGGCGGCAGGTGTGGCGGAAGAGGTCGTGGTCGTTGCGACATCTCGACGGCTTGCCGAGCTCGAAAATGATCGCGCGGCCGCCACATGTCTTGAGGGTGCAGCAGGTTGTGCTGTTAGGCCGTGTCGCAGGCAGCGGGCCAGAGGCAGCGCCACCTGTTGACACCTCGACATGTTCGGTGTGGAGCAGAGGACGATTGAGCGTGCTGCGTGCGCGTTCGTCAGCCCGGCACGCGACGTTGAAGCTCAAGTCGAACTCGGGCTTCTCAGAAATTTCGGACCCCTGGCGCTGGCCGTCGCTCGGGCGAGCTCCCGGCCTGCCGCTGCAGCCTCTTTGCGCAGTGTACTGTACAGCAGACAGTCTAGTCGCAGCGGTCCGTGCGCTCCACTCATCTTGGAATCTTTTCGGGATCAACAACTTCCACTTCGCTCACTGCGACGGCTGTCGTCTGCAAAGTCCAGCCCGGCCGTTCTTGTGAATTCCTCCCCAGATTGGCGTGAGTGACCGCAAGATGTCCGGCAAGGGTTGCAAGGGCCTCAATGAGGCCATGAAGGCTCTGAGCCTGGCCTCACAACCCTGCAGAAGCGCAAGACCGGCTACTGTAAGTTGAACCGACATTGTGAATGCCTGTGCTTCACACGGGAGCAGATCAAGCTGATGGTGCATGCAGGCAAAGCTAGCATCCATGACATCGCGCACGATGGCGACAACAACGACGCCCTCCGGCCTGACTACACCATCGGCCAACTCTTCCGCCTACGTCCCCTTCAGTCCTCCTTCCACGGTACCCGTCACCGTCTACAACTTCCCCAGCCTCGAGCCCCGCGGCCTCGAATCTTATTCGAGAAAGCATCTCTACCTGCCTTTACGGCGGGACATACTCCACTTGGCTGTGACATACGAAGGAGATAATACCCGTCAAGGCACAGCCAATGCCAAGACCCGTTACGAAGTACATGGTTCGCATCGCAAGTTGGCCCGGCAAAAGGGCACCGGCAGGGCGCGTGTCGGCACCAGGCAGTCGCCCTTGCGAAACGGAGGTGGAAAGACCTTTGGCCCGCACCCGCGCGATTTTGGCACCAGCCTCAACCGCAAGGTGTACGACCTTGCCTGGCGCACGGCGCTGTCCTACCGCTACAGGCGAGGGGAGCTCATCGTGTGCGAGGATGGGCTCGAGCTGCCGCTCCCGGAGGACTTCCTCGCCCTCGCACAGCTGGGGAAGCTGAGCAGGGAACTAGAGGACGGCTTTGTGGCGCGCTACCTGGGGGGCATCATGGCTAACCTGCAGTGGGGGAAGAACCACGGGCGCACGACGTTCGTCACGACAGACCCAAGACCGAACCTATTTACTAGTCTGGAGGTCGCGAAGGAGCACGGCACGGCGATGGAGATGCAGGACGTGGATGTCAAGAACCTGCTGGAGGCGGGGAGGATAGTGATGGAGCGCAGCGCACTGAACGAGATCCTAAAGATGCATCGGAGTGATCTGGTCAGCAGTATCGTCATCAACGGTATAAGGGATAAGGGACCGGCTATTGGGTCGCCAGTGATCGAATGAGTGGTTCTGCAGATGTACAAACATATGTGCCGAGTTCGCCTGCAGGCGCTAGAAAAGCATTGCTCATACGGTTGTCTCGATGCCTTATTACCTGTCTCGCCCTTCTCGGTCTGCTTCTAATATGCCGCAGCACTGTGTGTCTCATTCCTTCTTGCGTAGGAAGATACCTGCAGCTGGGTGACTAGGCCAGATGCAACACAGACGTCCCTTTCGCCTTGTCTTTTACCAGGCCTGCAGCGTGCTCTCGCCCGTCCGGAGCTGCTGAGGTTGGGGCAGCCGACGGCACGATACTTACCAACCAGAAACATGTTTGACGGAGAGCACATATCCGCTGACAGTTGTGAGAGCGAGTATATACCCGTAGTCACAACAAAATCTGCGGCTTTGATCAGTGGCCCCAGACATCTCAGCTTCGTTCGGGATTCAATCTTCTCAAGAGGCCCCCATAGAACCTGGCCCAGCCGCGGTGGTAGGTAGTATTCGTGCGCGACAGGATCACGCCCACATCAGCTTCTTATGGATACGAGCACAGCTTGGCCCCTCCCCCCCCCCAAACGGCTTTCCTTCTTCAGCCGCGGAAGTACATGAAAAGGGAAGACATGAGTCAGTGTGGTTGAAGGAAATCACATATCGCCAGGTCAGGGAAGGACGAAGTGCAGCTCCTTTGAAGGTGCGGAGGGTTGAAGTGATTCAAGATTCCTTCCTGGACCTGGCTCACTCCCGCCTCCCTGGCAACAAATGGATCCCATCCTACCGTGGCAAAGGACGACTGTAAATCACCTAGCATGCCCTCTGTGGCACGTAGTGGAAGAAGTCGCTCAAGCCGCTTTGCGAATGGAGAATCAAAAGTGATGATCTTTGGGTCCGAAACACTCAAGTTTTGTAGGACTCTGGAGGAACTGTCTGGGTTTGAGGCCGTCTTGCCGCTATTCCCATAAAGGAAACAAGAGTCGATCCGTCTGGCTTGAGACTCGGGTGATCGTCTCTTATGATCAACATTGTGCGAATGCAGCTATTCCGGAGCTGGGGGGGGGTGGTTCCTGTTGTAGGCATATGCAACCAGTCTCTAGGCTGCCAACGCCAATGCTTTCTGAGGTCCCGCGATCCGATGCATCCTATCGGGTGAACCAAAGACGAGAAACAAAGTGGTGTCTTCGGAAGCAGTCTTGCGGCAAGAGGCGCTTCCCTCGATAGCAAACCGGTTGTAAATTGAGCCGAGCGGTATCTTTGGATTTCGAGGAGGTAGACCAGACAACTGAGTACCGGCGAGTGTGGCTAGTAGAACTGCCAGTTCGCGGCCCCCCTACAGCCCTCAGGGTCTGCGCAACGCTAACTCGCCCTGGCACTCATCACTACAGAAGCTCACTTCATTGCTGTACACTATGTTATACGCGCAGAGCCCTTCTGCATGGCGCGCACGCTACCAATCACCCGCCCTTCAGAACCACAACCACGACCACGACCAGAACCAGAACCACCAGAACCAGGCCAGCTCTTTCCAGTTTGCCACGGACATTCCCGGCCTGAAACGGAGGACCAACCCCCAACGCATTCTTAATTTAGAAGATGCCTTGGCCCATCTGGGTGGCCTGGGGGCTGGAAGGAAGGTCGATGGCGGCGAATAAGCGCGGCGCCTCGTAAGCGCCATCGCGGCACAGATCTCGCGCGGATTGCCCTTGCTGCTCATGGATCTGTGTGCTGCAGTGTATGCGCCTCCGCCCTTCCCCTTCCACTGTGTAGGGGCTCGTGCCCCTTCTGGCCTGTTGGCTGCGCGGCAGTCTGATCGACACTGACTGACTGACCTTGTCCGCCACGCGAGCAGGCCAGAAAGAAGCCTGGTTTCGAGGGTTCTAGGCAGGGCCTCTCCACACTCAAGAATCCTTCCTCCCTCGAGGAACCAGAGGGAAGAAAGAGCCTCTCCACAGTGCCGTGGGCCGGCTTGCCAAGTCGAAGGCCTCGAATGGATGCAAGCGAGGATATATCAATCCCGCCCCGGCCCGGCCACCCTCACGCATGTCCATTCAGTAAGGCTGGAAGGGGGCCGTTCCTGAGTATATCACCGGGGCCGTTGCTGTTCCTGTTCCTGTTCCTGTTTCTGCTTCCTGTTTCTCGTTTCCCCTTCCTGCGACCTGAACTCCTCGTTCGCTCTCAACGTCCGTCGCCCGTGGCCACGTTGATCGACGCTCCCCTACAGTTCCGAACTCAAAACCATGTAGGCCCGATGTATTCATCAGGCCTTCTTATTCTTCTTCTCATTTGTCTTGTTCATCCATTGTTCACATCCGCGTTGGTTGGCAGAGAAACGACAATATCCAGCCCACATGTCGTCGCTCTCGATGTTCAGCCTGCAATACGCCGCCGCCAAGTCCTGAAAGCTCTGAGACAACGGCAGAGCTCGGCCTCAGACTCTTGTCCCTCGAGCTACAACCAGTGCGGCAATGGGCTCCCTAGCGAATTTTGCTGCAAGTCAACCGACAACTGCATCCCTCTTGCCGACAAGTCAAGCGTGCTGTGTTGTCCTGATGGGGGCTCTTGCTCCTCGATCCTGCCCATCACCTGCTCTATCGCCGTACAAAATGCAACGGCCTATCCCACCAGTTCCGTTCACTCGACAGATCTGACTGGGACACTCCCAACCTGCGGGCGCGATACTTCCGGATCAGACACTTGCTGTCCCTTTGGCTATTCTTGCAATGAGAGCTCGGTCTGCGTCTTGACGCAAAGTGAAACTCCAGTCTCGACAGGGATATTGGCAACCGCAACGTCCGCATCACTGGCAGCGCCGACCATGACGGATGCTAAGGGGCCTACCACTGCCTCGGCAACGCCAGACTCCACGTACACAGTCACCATGCCAACCTATGTATCTGATTCCGACAAGAACCCTTCCTCATCGGACCGCCCAAAGACAATAGGTATCGCCACAGGGTCCGCTGTCGGCGGCGTTGCTGCTGTCGCAGGTATCTTGATGTTTGCCTGGGTCAGAAGGAAGCGAACCAAGGAAACAGCCAAGCAAAAACAGCAGCAGCCTATCACGCAAAGATTCTCAGAAACGCCCCCGCCACTGCCTCCTAAAGAATACTATCGTCAACCGACCCCAAAAAAGAAACGGAGGTCCTTGGTACCCAGCTGGGTGCCTTCAGTTATCAATAGAACGGCACCAGCCGAGCTTCCGGCAACACCTGTGTCATTCAGTGCATGGAATAGCCAATGGGATGGTGTGCAGCCTCCCAATAGAGCTCATAGGCCCTATCCTCGAGATTCGATGAGCCCGCCCCAGACCTACGAGCTGGAGGCAAGGTGGCTGCCTCAATCAGGGCAGCATGGCCGAGAGCCTATGTTCTTATAATGAAGTCTCAGAGCAGAAAGCATAATAAAATTAATCATTGTTAGGTTAAGTGCAACCTCAGACACGTAGTCTTGTTGCCCTTGAGATTGTCTTGTCAACACAACAAAAGATGTTTCAAATTATCTTGCATGAATCAGATCTAACAGCACCTTTTTTTCCCTGAATATTTCCATTTCAGGCTTTCCCCATCTGGCACCAATATGAAAGAAAAGGCGGTAGAGGAGCCCCTCGGCGATAAATAAAGCACATTACGGGGAGGTAGCCTCGAGCGGTGGGTTTGGTAGCGGTACTCCATATATTCAACCAGCCATGTTTCGTCAAACCCTCTTGGAGGTGCGTCCGGGTATATCCAGAATGGATAAGGTGATAGGGTCTCGCAAGATCGTCTACGATACCACGTACAAATGGATCCCTTTCCTGTTCGTCGTCTTCTTGTTGATCGTCTGCACTGCACTTTTGAGCACCTCGGGCAAGCCATCCTCCGGCATAGTCGTTGCATTCTGCGTCACGGCTGGACTTCTTGTGTTGCTCTATCTGTCATGCCATCTACTGCTGTACTGCACCGCCATCAACCATCCAGTGGGCATGGAGAACTACCATGGTGATGACGGCGCTTCAGATCCGAGTCCCCAGCCCAACGCGAACGATCCCCCTGGCTCGTCCGCCAATGCGAATATCAACGCCCAAGTGCGGCAGCGAGCACGTGATCAGCTAGATCACGACAATATTGACAGTAATGCACATGGTCAGGGCAATCATCACCATGCGAGCCAGCAGACGGGCCATTATGCCCAACATCACTACTCAACAGCCCAGCCTGGTGTTTATGGACTCGATCAAGTCGCGGATCACCGCCCTGACCAGTCACGACCCGGGGGCGAAGCAGTACCCGAAGGACACCAGCAATTTCCTCTGTCCATCTTTCCTCGACAACCGAGGGAGAGAGTGGCGCGCCGGAGCTCAGCGATTCCGGGGCCTCTGCGGCCCTCTCGACCAGCGCCTCAGGCGGAGAGTATCCAACAACGACGTCGGCCCGGCCCGGCCCCTGGGACACCATCGCATCGTCCACAATCACATGGCATGTATGGCGGGGACAGGGTGGCTCTGCGTTCAGCGAAAGCGACAACACCACACACGAGACCCGTAGAGCTGCCCTCCAACGAGCCGACACCACGACGCCCAACGGCATCGGGAGAGCCTGCAGCGCGGCAGACATTACAACACGGTTCGCTCGACAATCTACTCCCGGGTAGCATCGACGGCGCTCAAGTCCCGCTCGATGAGATGTTCTTCACGACTCCCGCGGCCGGCCGCCGAGGCCTCTCGGCTCAGGACCACCCGCCCGTTTTCCAAGATGAACCTCAGCACCGCCCCACCGAGGCGGCGGATAGCGTGCAAGCCCAGCTTGCGTTCGTCACGGGCCCTGACATATTGGACTTCATCTCAGATCTCCATTCCGTGGTGAAGCCCCAGCCTGACTTGCCGGACGTGTTCGCCGACGGCCTTTTCGACAAGTCTCCATCAGGACTAGGCGATGCCCCTCCGGTGACTATCCAGAATACAGAGAGAAAATCTGTCCAAGTCCATGATGCCGCACCGACAGTCGCGAGGATGCGAAGCCAGAAGGTCAGGGTCCAAAACGTGCTGATGAGAGACTCGTCCGACAGCGGCTACTGTACGGCTGACAGCGACCGGCATGTGGCATCGCTGCTACAACTTCGAGACCCATCGACAACAGTCTCATCAGCGGGGTCGGCCTCCTCTCGGCCCTCGAGGGTGCCGTCACCCTCGCCCTCGCCCTCGCCAAGCGCATGGTCAGAGCAATACAGTCACCGACCAAACTCAGTCTCGAGCATAGGCTCGGAATGGATGGGCTCTTACGAGCGGCCGAGCACGGGGGATGAGGGCGCAATAAGAGCCTTGACTGGGAGACCAATTCGTGACGGAAAGACGAGGCCGCGAGGGCGGTCTAAGACTTGTTAGCTGGATGTTCCAGGACCCAGAGGAAGGCGGTCCAGCTGGAAACACTGCTGTACTGATGAAGTTTTTTCCACTGCAAACTGATGTGTAGCATTCGATTCTCTCAAGTAGGTTTCCAATATGGCATGCGTCCTAAGACAACGACTTGGCTTATTGTCCAGTGTAAGTCAGAGTTTGCTGATGGACAATGTGGACCAGCGCAGTATCAGCCGACGTGAGCCTAGATTTGGGCACCCCGCAAGGGCATCACCCTGTGGAAGTAGGGGAAGCACCGAAGACTGGCGAGAATTTGTTCCGGTACAACAGGCAGCATTCTCCGATGGTGCGAGGCGAATGGGACGGAAGCCACAGCTTCAGATTTCGAAAATGTAGCCTTGTGCTGTCAGCTATAGCAGCATCTTGTAGAAATTCCGTGCAAGAAGCGATGTTGTATTGCATCTGGTATCGGTTCCCCCAACGCCTGGTTGTAAATTCCCAAAAGGATATGCCGCGTATGCTCATAGAATCTCTTCATCATCATCCTGGAGCGGCGGCGGCGGCGGTCCAGCAGGTACATTTTTCGAAGTCGTGGCAGCAGCTAGGACGGGTGTGCCCTTCTCTGCCTCCCACATCTCATCGTCCAGTTCCTCGACGTCCTCCTCGTCACCATCTGCCAGCCCCGCGAACTTGTTCGCCCCGACCGCGGCGGCGACAGCGCCCTCGCCTGCCTGCGCATTGATGTCGTCCCAGCCCTTCTTGCGGTTGGCGACATCCGAGGCGGCCCTCTTGCTCTTCAGCACCTTGGCAGACGTCCTGTCCATGATCTCCTCTGCCCTCTCGAGGCCCCGCTCTTGCCGTTTCCTAGCCTTGGTGCTTAGTACGGCCTTTCGGCCACGCTTTGTCTTCTTGGTGACGCCGGCGTTCTGGTGGATACCGAGGACAGAAGGTCGGTAGTCGGTTGACTCGGACGGTGGCTTGACATCTTTCAGCGACTTGTCGGTGTTGATGCTGGGAGACGTGGCGCGGCGGGCGGCGCGCGAGTGAATGGAGGGCGCTGCAGGTCTGTGTCAGAAACGGTGGGAAAAAAATATTGGAAAATTCCGACGTCTTCTAAAGACTTCAAACTCGGTCTGTTAAGGAAATTGCATACCTTTGCCTTTTGTTTTTGCCATTTTGCGTCCTGGTCAGAGTTGAGGTTTCTTCGAAGATGTGGAAATTTTGGTATCGATAAGAGTCCCAAAATACCAAATGCACTTGGACTTCAACCCCCTGTACGGAGTACAGTAGCAACATGGCACAGTCGAATCGACAAGGGTGATGGCCTAGCTAAGTACACTGTCTGTTGCAAGCAAAGTGAAACCCCCCCCCGGTCGCTTGGCACGCTCTGCTGCCACACCTCAAAAAAGTAAAAAGTACTATTTATTTTTTATCTTA
>JALPVH010000312.1:0-67953 GCA_023242295.1 Diaporthe ilicicola | reverse complement strand
TTTATTAAATAATTAAATTAATTTAAATTATTAAGTAAATATTTAATTAAAATATAACCTTTTAATAATTAGGTAATAAGAAGATAATATTAATTATTTATATCTTAATTAATAATTTATAGCTATAGAATTTATTAAAAAAAGTTAATAATAAATAATATAAATTAAAATTATTAAATTTAAATATTATAATATTTCTAATAAATTAATAAAAAAGCGGCTTTAATATAAGTATTTTTATTAGGTATTTTAAATAATAAATAATTATAAGCTTTACTTTTATTATCGTTAATAAAAAAAATACCTAAATAATAATAATAAATAGCTAAATAAATAATATATTATATAATAATTTCTTTTACCTATATTTAATACTACTTTATTAAAGATAAATTAAAATAGATAATTTATTTTAATAAATTTAAAAGGTATTTTAAATTTTTATTATTTATCTTCCTTAACTTTTTAATATTATTATTTAAATTTCTTAATAAACTATTTAAAAGTTTATAAAGCTTTTCCCTTAATATACTTTATTTACCTAAAATATATATATTAAATAGTAAAATAATATTAAAAAAGATTTATTTAATTTTAACCTATTAATATTATATATCCTTTAAGATTAATTTAAAGGTTAAAAGTATTTTTAAAAATTAAATTATAATTACTTTTATAAATAGCCTAATAAGGATTATTATTAATAAAGGCTTAATTAATTTAAAAATATTAAAGCTATTTACTTTTAAATACTTTTTAATAAGCTATTATAGCTAATATATAGCTTATCTTATTAATTATTATATTAAATAGATTTAAAATATATTTTTTTTAAGATAAAGATATAGCTTCCTTAAAATTATTTAAAATAACTTTTTAATATTAGCTTAATTATAAATTAAGCTTAATTTTAATAATATAAAGAGGGATTAATAGCTAAGGTAATTTATATTACCCCGCTTATTAAAAAGAATTTTAAAATATTATAATATAAGGGCGATAAGATTAAGTTAAATAGGTAAAAAGGAATTTAAAAAAGCTAAAAGGCTAATTAAAAAAGGTTAAATAAATAGGTTAAAAGAGATTTTTAAAGAAAAAGGTTTAAAATAGATAAAGGCTAGAAAAAAAGTAATAAATTATTATTAATATAAAACTAATATATATTTTATTAGGAATTTAAGGTTAGTATAGGGTAATTCTGCTAATAGGATATAGTATATCTAGCGTATATATAAATTGGCTGTAAAGCTTATATTAGGTAAGCGGAAAGTTCTTAGGTAGGCCTAATAGCGGAGCTAGGTAAGCCAATTAGAAAAGCTGGGTAAGCCGATTATAGCTGTTTCTGCCTTAGAATATTGAAGGCGGCATGCCCCATAGGTGGAGCGGTACAATAGGAATTGCAGTACCTGACTGGAAAGTTGCCCGCTTTCTGCATTTGCTTTCCAGAGGAGTGGAGGAAATAAAGCAGCATACGTATCGTTTATTTCTTCGCTCCAGTCGTTGGATCTTGAAGCTCACCTACGACTAATTTTGCACCATTCGAGTCTGTCGCCCGCTGTCCGGGTGCCTCGAGTCTACGATGAAGCCCTTCATCACCACTCCCTCCGCGCAAAATCGCCAGGTGATCATACTGGCCGCGAGCATCGGCATTGTCTTCCTCCTCTACCAAGCCTGGGGTCTTCATGACGGCCAGTTCTCCCTCTATTACAAAGATTTGCCAGCACCAGCCCGAACAGGATTCGATGCGATCCCAAAGAAGATATGGTACAAGCTTGGGCCCAGAGGACTCAGCCCGGATGCGGTAGCGTGGACCGGCAGCTGCATGACACACAATCCCGCATATTCAGTCGAATTTATGACGGACCAATCCGCCGATGCTTGGGTTGCAAAGACATTCGCGCACCGTCCTGGCCTTGTGGAGGCCTTTCTTGCACTCAACATAAACATCATCAAGGCCGACTGGCTCCGCTACCTCCTGCTCTATGCCGAGGGGGGAATGTGGTCGGACCTCGACGTGTCCTGCAACTCCCCTATCGAGAGTTGGATCCCTTCACAGTACAGAGACAACATCTCGATGGTTGTTGGCTGGGAGTTCGACACACCCTGGGGCGGCACGGGGGAGGCGACCATACATGAGCTTGCCACATGGACGGTTCTCGCGAAACCTGGCTCTCCTCACATGCTGACTGCCATCGACGGCCTGTTGAAAGGAGTGCAAGACGTTGCGAGAGACAACGGCGTCGACGTGGCCGGGATCACAGCCACACCGCCTATGATGGGAGACATCGTCACCTTCTGTGGACCGAGGAGGATGACAAGAAGCATCTTCCAGAGCCTGCAGCAGGAGATGAACATGTCAGACGACGAGTTTCGAGCCGTAGAGGAAGGCTCATGGTTGCTTGTCGAGCCCAAGCTTGTGGGCGATGTTCTGATCTTACCGGGGTACGCATTTTCCCGGTCTATGAATTTCTACGATGAGGCGATCACCGCCACCTTCCCTCCTCCACTGGTCGAGCACCATTATGCAGGTAGTTGGAAAAATGACCAGGGTGGCGAACCTCCTCTATAATCACTGACAGCTGGTTCTGTGGTTCATTACTTGGTCTGTGGTACGACACTGGCCAACGTTAAATGAGTAGAGCCACAACATACATTGCATACCGCGGAGTTTGTCCAGGAGAAGGCGTTCTAGGTTAGATATTATGTATATATTGGAGGCATTAGTAAAAGGGTATTTGGAACCCAGGCCAGCCTCACGTAAAATTGATGTTGTACGGAAGAGAACCTTTCTAGTACGGCTAATTTAGACCGTATAGAATGTGCTCCTTAGGCCCTTATATACTCTGAGCAGCAATTATTTGGCAGTAAGAAACCTGCTCGTCAATTCATCTACCATTGCACGTGTATATAAATTTATGCAAATAGTAAATGATACTCAATTAGTTATTAATTGGAACATAAAAATATCATAAAATTTATTTGAAAATGTATTCTGTAATAGGCTTCTCCCCATCCAGAAGCTTCAAAACATCAAAGCCATAGATGTAACAATCCCCCAAGAGTGTAGATGTGTCCCCGTCGAGATTCCGAATAGCGACAGGATACATGGAACCAGGAAGGAAAACAATTTCATCCCCTGCCTGCACCATTGGTTTTCCAAGCCCCAAAGACCCTCCGTCGGTGACGAATAGCTTCCTTCCGTAGGTAGCCTTTTCCAACTCCCTGACATACCATTGATAGCTTCTGTCCTCCCTGTCTCTTTGGGTTAACATCGTGTAATACTCAACGTCCTCGAAGTACTGGCGCTCCATCCTCATGAGCGCAGCTGTCCCATGTTGCTTGTACCATAATACGCCTCCCATGGGCATGTATACCCTATACTCGGGGTAATCACCACAGAAGACGATGTTGAGAGCGACCAATCTCGCCAAGAAAGCATCGGATACTGTGCTTCGGGGGTCGGCACTCGGCAGATGTCCATCACGTGTTCGAGCCCTGGGCCAGCAACTTGTCGATGGCAAGACTCTCTCATCCGGAAAGGATCTGGGAGACTTTCTCTGTACCAAATACATATTCCTTGCTCACGGGCATCTCATCCCCAACAGCTCGAACCGTGCCGACGGCCTTACCTTTGACTACGAGCTCCTTGCCCCCGTTTAGGAAACTCAGCCCAGGCGAGGCCTTGGTCACGTAAATGTCGGGCTGGGGCTGACCAACGCGTGTGGTGCGGGATTGCATCTCGCGCAAACCGGGAAGGTGACACGACGAACGTCTTGCGGTGAAGTCCGGCACCCAGGAAGGCGGACCAGGTAAAATATGCTTTGTTCCGCACAAGTTCAAGATGTCTAAGCTGCCACTATCCTCAATGACGGCCTGAGGTGAAGCTGCGATAAATCTCTTGCACATCTGACTCAGAGTTCACTTTGAATAGACCAGGCTTCAGTAAACCAATAATGCCATAGACTCTGTCCTTTGGGTCCGAACCTGGCAATCCCTGTGGCAGTGGCAATTCACTCAGATTCTGCGGCCACTGCACACGAATCCACACCGCTCACACGGCTATTTACAAGCAGAGTCCAGAGCGGCCTTCGCCCACCCATTTTCATAGCCGATAGCCCGAGTCGATCTCATTCGTGGTTCACAACAATCCCGGCTATATTTAAGCACTGCTCGGCACGCGTCCGGCTCAGTCGACGGGCATAAGTCATTGATCTGATGGGCCCGCTCGTTGCAGTCCAGGCAATGGAGAGGATGGTCGACAAGCCTCGATCCGGATCTACCGGAAGGCCTAAAGAGTTCTTCCCAGGACACGGTTCCAAGATGAAGGAAGCGAACTTGTGGTAGGTTTATCATCGGCTGGAGAGATGGAAGAAACTGTGGCTCGCACTTGCTAGTGGGGAGTATGCCTTGTATTTTCAATTACCCCTCAGGACATTTGAAGAGGCCACCTGGCACTGGGGGGACGACGTAGGTAGCGTTATTAAAAAAAAGAAAACGGAGATTCGTACAGAAAAAATCGGAGGGTATACAGATACCCCCCGCTGCGTAGCCTCTATTACCACTAAACTTAATTTAATTACCCCCCCTTTATTATTACTACCTTAAAGAATTAATTACTAGTCGGAATTAATTAATTTAACCTTAATCCCTATCTTAAGTCGCTTAGATTTTATTCTCTTAGTGCTATAGCGATAGCAGAGGTACTAGATTACTCTAGTCTTAAGGCGTAATATATATAGCAAACTATTAAATAGCCACTATAGATTTAAGCAATTAGGTGCCTTAGCGAGTATAGCGATAATATAGTGTAATTATAGTAAAGAGGATATTCGGATATAATAGCTGTAAAGTTAATATAATGGTATATATACTAAATTGGGTGATAGGCGTTATTTGTGTATTATAAAGCTTTAGTGCACTAGGGCCCATATGTATCTGTGTACCCTCCGATTTTTTCTGTACGAATCTCCGTTTTCAAAAAAAAAAAAAGGAGAAAAAAAAAAGGGGAAAAGGAAAAAGAAAAACTGCCAGCCTGCCTGCAGGTTTAACCTAAAAGTATAGACAAGACCCTGTTCGTCTTTGTCTTAGCCATCCTACATAGTGTAACCGATCGTCGCCCTGAAAACCCATCCTGAGTCCCAGCTGCGCCTCAGCACACGTGACCACGGCGACGAAGGGATAAGTAGGGCCGGGAGGCTGATTTAAAATGAATGCTGACCGGAGACAACATATTCTCGTTTTCGCCACGCGAGCGAGTGGAACCTACGAATTATGTCTAGGTTTACTTCCTTACTATGCTATAGCAGCGGCGATATGGCCTTCAAGGTCGGTATAGTAGCTGCGCAGCACGTGCCCAAGTATAAATAGAAGAGAATGAAGCTGAAGGCGGCGGTTTGGCGGCCGTATTGTGGACGTCGTAACAAAGGGGCTGTGGCCCGAAACGGGCGTAACTTATCGGGCGAGCAAATTGAGCACTCCGCCCAATTCGGCCTAGAGTTGTGTACGTCCTACATCGGGGATTTGGCTGCAGCAGAGCCTTGTCAAGGGACAGTGGACACTGCATATGCAATCCTTACACAAATCGTGCAGCAACAAAACTACAAGTTCTTTTCCGAACACGACAGCCGCTCTATAAGTGATGTTATGAAGAGCATATGCATATGCCATGTCTAATCAAGTAGATCGTGTGCATCTATATTGTAGTAATGATCTAGATACATGCAGAAGGACGGTAGAGCACTAGTTACTATATACTTGCCGTACTCGGTAGAGATTTATACAAGACTGATACTCAGCCATCATTTGCACAATACTCATCCGGTACAGTCTTTCTGGTGTAAATTGCAACGTAAGCGCCTTCCGCTTTGAGATCTCAGATGATCACTCGTACCCTGGCTATTCGGATCTTCGGCCGGCCAGAAAATCTCCTGGCCCCCACCACCTATGCAGGTCATGCATGGTACTACTACCCAGCCAGGCCAGCAAGCCACCCACCATAGGCCACTCAACAACTTCAATTGGTGCTCACTGAGTGAACTTTGGACCGGCCCTCATCTACGCCGCCACACGGTCTTGGCATTCGATTTTGGCCAAGACTCGCATCTGACATGCATAAAATGTGGACAACGTGCCTCGCGAAATACTACATGGCACTATTAGCCGCCAAAACTATGTGTGGCCGTAAGCACGGGGTGACCTCGGGGAAGCTGAGCTTCGAGATTCCTTTCTCCTCCCAGTTCCGCCTGAGACAGAATTCCGTCCAGTGCCCGGGGCTACTCAAACTTTGATGTCCGAACAACAAGGCTCTTCTTTCTAGAAATCTGTGGATGCCCTGGCCCGGTGTGGACAAGCGCCGTCGAAGAGGCTGCGCACCCAACCCATCGCCAGAATCCTCCGAGTGGGGGCCATGTGCCGCATCCACGCATAGCCTCCAGCGCCTGAACTGTCCGGGGAAATCTCACCTGCTCATCTGGCGGACGCCGAAAACGACTCACCCGTCATTCTTCACGAGCGAACAGCACGGTCTCGACTCTGGTTTCTTTTCCCAACCTCGACTTACTCATATCTGCGAGGCTGCCGACTTTGTTCTGCAAATGATGTCGAACGCCGACATCATGGACATGCCGGCCATGGCGCCGCCGCCTGGGGTGGTTGCCAACTTTGATTACCCGCCCAACAGAACCGCGATGGTGGTCGCTGTCATGTCCGTGTGTCTTGCTATCTCGACCATTGCCGTCGCGCTCAGGTTCTACTCGAGATGTGTCATCTTGGGCAAGGTGCAAGTGCAGGATTATCTCCTGTTGGTATCGTTCACGGTCTTTGTCGTCACTATGGGGATACACTACCGCCTCGCCAACAACCCCGGGTGGTTCGTCCCTCTGTGGGACGTGCGGATTAGAGACGTGACCGAGTTCATGCGAGTAAGTTGGCGTCAGCGCCTTTGCTTTCGAGCTCTCGAGCTTGAGCACCCAAATACTGACATCTACTGATCTGTATAGATGAATGTCATATGGACGTATCTTGTCTTGGTCGCGCTGATCCCCATGAAGACGGCCATCCTGGTGGAGTGGATTAGCATCTTCCTCCCCAACGGCGGCAAACGGCGAAACCTCTTCTTCTGGGCGTGCCATTGTGTCATCTGGGCCAACGCCCTCTTCTTCACCGTCATGATCATAGTGTTCAGCGTGTCGTGCGAGCCCTTCCAGTACCTCTGGGACAAGACCATCGAGGGTGGCTACTGCCGCGTCAGAACCGCCTCCATCAGCCTATCGGTCGCCTGTTTCCTCTTCTCGACCGACATCATCATCCTCTTCATCCCGCAGCGCGTCATCTGGACGCTCAACATGTCGCGGCGCCACAAGATCGGGGTCTCGGTCGTATTTGCTCTGGGTATAGCCGCCTGCGCCGCCTCGATCGTGCGCCTGTACTACAGCATCTCGCGCCTCGAAAGCGCCGAGGTCATCTACGACCTCTCGTACATTATGCTGACGGCCGTTGGCGAGGGAACATGCTTCATCCTGGCCCTTTGCGCGCCCTCTGTCCCCCAGGCTCTCACCGGGCTCAAACGTCACTGCCTGCTGCCGTGTTTCCCTTCCTGGGGCCGCGTGGCTTCAATCGTCGGCCGCCGCCGCTCGCAAGAGTCCCTCAAGGAGACTACTACCACTTACTCCGTGACCGCATGGCCCGCGTCGGCCGAAGAAAACAACACGAGGCAGTGGCAGATGACATCCAGCGAGCACCACCTCGTGCCGCTGAAACATATGCCTACTGTCAGACAATATGGTCTGGAGTTTGGGAACAACATATACTGCACTACAGAGTTCGAGGCTAGCACCTCCTACGAACCTGATCGGGCCGTCCTTCTGGAGCAACACAGTCGCCAGCACCCGTGGATCCAGAGGTAGATGTTATGTTTCGAAGTTCTTGTACATCTAGCAGGTTGAAAGTAAATGAAATCAATGATCTTTGAATTCCTATTTCTGCAATATAGCACTCAAAGTACTGTTGTAGCTATAGACAGCTTATATGCCCTCTCGCTAGACTCCTACATATCCCTCTGCCCCGCCGGGCCCGTCTTGTTAGCCTCGACAAGCTCAACGCCCCATCTAATCTCCCCATCGGCTCCATTAAACCAGCCCAGGCTCTCAGGCCCGCTCCCGAGTTGCTTGTCATGGCGCAAGCCCATCTGCCTCGCCAACCCGAGGAGCCTATCGCTCCCGGCCACCAGCGCCGCCACGTCAGCAACGCTGTTAATCTCGGCCGGGAGCAGCTTGTTGTACCGCTGCGCCGCGATGACTAGGATCACCGAAGTGGCGATCAGATGAGCCAGGATGCTCATGCAGACGATGGTAGCGGTCGTGCTCATCCGCAAGATCTCGACCTCTCTTCTTACACCAGGGCATGCACTTGAGCACTGTGGCAGGGTCAGAAGTACAGTACTTAAGTAGTACTAGCAGCAGCATCAGCATCAGTAGTAGACGTTGCGACATAGGTGGGCCATGCCATGCCGAAGAAGACTTCCCGAAAGAGATGCATATCCGCTGTGTCACCGGATATGGGCAACCGCGCACGATGAATCACACTTCGCCCTGTCTATGCTATCGCGGAAGACTCTTGAATTTCCATGTAAGTATCTCTCAGCAGGACTCCCTAATAAAGTCCATGCTAAATTTGCAGGAGAAGACCAAAGCCTCGAAAGCTTACAAAGAAGTCTTTGAGGCTTGTCGTGTAGACAGCTTCGACTGAGTGCATCATGAATGCAATAGGTCTGAACGGCCAATTACTAGTGCCTTGAAAGAAATGGCTCCCAGGGGCCTGAAGTGCCTCCACCTGCTTTATCACTTAACCTGGTATATATTCCCAGATAGTATTTAGCTCCAGTCCAGGCGGCTAACTACACGTAGCTTAGTGGAGGATTTCAATGCTCAATGCTAAGGTGGGTCGCTTCTGCCTGTTCTGCTTACGTGGATGTTTCTTCTGTATCAACCGTTCTGTCCTCAAAGATTTCCTGAGGAGGGCGGTTTCATTGCAGGTCTTCTTTGGCCATCTCAGAGGTCATTTCACGATGGAGCAGGAGCCAAGCAACGCCTGGTCGGAGTGCCTCAAGTCACACGACAAGACAACCCTATGTGAGCTTTGCCGAGGTCTCACGATAGCCAAACTCCGCCCTCCGAACTTCTATCGCCACGCAGAGAACAGAGCCGCCCTCCAATCCTCTGCCGAGAACTGTCGCCTGTGTGCGATTATTGAGCGCGAACTCTGGCGTGAAAGCTGCGGGCACGGGCACGGGCCGCAGCTTCAGTTCGAGGGCGCGGTTGATAGAGGCTGGTTCTTCGAGGCGCAAGAGAGGGCGGAAAGGGATTCCTGGGCCGTGAACCTGGCTCTTGTGCCTGACGACTGGGCTGAGGAGCCCAACAACAAAGCAGCAAAGCAAGCAGCCGGCTTTGCGTACATTGGGATATGGATGAAGAGCAAGTATTATATGACGGACTTGCACCTCGTCGTGGAAGAGGGCGATCCACTAGGGCGGCACGGTTGTGCAGCTGACGATTTCCGTGTATCTGGCCGTACGATCACCAGTCAGGATGTACCAAACGACGCCCTTTTTGATGTCGTCCGCGTCTGGATGGACAAGTGTCATAAACGACACAAGGTCTGCGCTCCGACTACTCCTGGGAACAAACCCCCGTTACTCCCCAAAAGGGTCATCGATGTCACCGAGGATGGCTTAGACGCCCGTCTGATTGTCTCAGATGGTCAACGGGGACATTATGCGGCACTGAGTCACTGCTGGGGTGGCTTGAACCTCGTCCAAACCAAGGTTGCGACAGTGGCGCAATTCCAGGACAACATCCCCATGGACCAGTTGCCTAAATCATACAAGGACGCCATAACCATCGCGAGAAAGCTGCGGATCCCCTTCTTGTGGATCGACAGCCTGTGCATAGTCCAGGACTCAGAACAGGACTGGCACCATGAGTCTGGCCTGATGAGCGAGATCTACCGAAACAGCATGCTCACGATTTCGGCTACCGGTGCTGCGGACGGCTCGCACGGCTGCTTCATTCCCGAGGTGCATTCAGAGATTGTCCGGCTGCCGCAAACATTCTCTGATACTGGTGGCAAGGCATATGTAACAGGCAGCAGACTCAATTCTTACGGTCCGCCTTGGGCTGACAAGGTGGCCAGCGGACCGTTGTTTCAGAGAGCTTGGGCGTTGCAAGAGAGGTGTCTCTCAAGAAGGATCTTGCATTGCTGTACAGGCCAGTGGGTATGGGAGTGTTGCGAGAGAATAGAGGCACAGTATGGCTACACTGAGCAGAGAAGCAATGCATGGCATCCCGCATTCTTGGGGAGGATCGAAGCGATGAAGAGAGCTTACGATGGTGTTTACAAACTCCCAAATGACACAGAGGAGGACAACGACACTAACGAAAGCGAAGATACTGGAACAGGAGGGGAGGAAAGCCAGCAAGCTGATCAGACAGGAGTTCAAGATGATGAAGAGAAGAAGGATGACCACAGTGCCATTGAAGAGTCGGAAGAAACCGCACTCGCAACAATGGAAGATGTCCACATCGAAAGCCCTGCAGAAGACCAGGAAGAAGAGCAGGAGCCAGTGACACGCAACATTGTCGTCTCTCTCCAGGAACCCCCAAATGGGCGCTCAACATATGTAATCGACCTCAGAACAGACGATTCGAAGCGTTCCCTGAGGCCAGTTTTGCTCGATCGCTGGATGGACAGCGACCTGTACGACTTCCTGGACGTGGCATCGCGGAACTGTCGATACAAGATATGGTACGACCTTGTCACCAGCTACACAGGCCGATACCTGACCAAGAGCAGCGACAAGCTGCCCGCCATAGCTGGCCTCGCGGCAGCGATCCATGAGATTGCCCAGGACTCATATTTCGCGGGGCACTGGCGTGTTGAGCTCGAGCGCAGCCTGTTCTGGCGCGCCGACCAGGAGGTTGTGAGTCCAGAGCCGTTTAGGTGCCGCGACTATAGGGCTCCGTCGTGGGCCTGGCCGAGTATAGATGGCATGGTCTCTTGGAGATGGCCAGACCTCAGCCCGGGCGTGGGCGAGGAGGCACCGCTTGAGATTTTGGACGTGGAGGTCGACTTGATTGCGGGAGATGACAATCCTTTTGGGCCAGTCGGGGGTGGAAAACTCGTCGTCAAAGGCAGGACAATTTGGGTTAGGTGGGATGAAGATGTGAAGGCATATTACACTAGCGGTTTCGAAGATGCTTCAGTCAACGCCGCTGACTCTGAGAGCACTCAAGGTCTGCAGATACGCAACAGAGGAGGCAAGAAAGTTGGGTCTTGGGAATGCGACGACACGCTGAACAGCGTGCTCCCAGCCACCAAGATCACGCCTGAAACTACCCTGGAGGACCTCACAGGAAGAAGGATCCCTTTTTACGGCTACGCGCGATGGATCAAGAAGGAAGTTGATAATTCTGACCTGCAAAAGCGATTCACGGCGTTGCCTCCCGAGCTCCTCTGTCTCCGGGGGCCAACTATATACACTCGAGAAAGGGACTGGGCAGATAATACTGGCGAAGATAAACAAGAGGCCAAGGACAAGACCAAGTGCAGGATCGAGACGCTTCTTCTGGCCAGGACAGAAAACCCTTCCGGCAAGGTATTTCGCAGAGTTGGAGCAGCAGCCTTTTCTTCTTGGGATGAGGGTGAAGAAATGGTCGAGACGATCACCATTATCTAGTATTTACCATCGGTTAAAACGAAATTCAAGCATCTACTCGTGCTGTCACTGTTCCTGGTGTTTGGTCTGGGCAATGGTCATGTAAGCAGTGGTCACCCCTTGTGAGCTTTCCCAGGTGGGTCATGGTAAGCTAGAGCCCCGTTAAGAATTTGCCTAGGCAGTGACCCACTGACAACACATCATCGACGTTTAGGACGTCTAGATATATAAAACTGCCTTTTGAATCCCTTGTTTGCAGATATTCTGACCCATATCGCTGGCTATCTGTATAACGAATTGTTTTTGGGCAAGACGTGTGTTGGCGGTGGCTCGGCTAGGCGCGCACCAGCAACTTCGTCTCATGCTAACCTCAACTATTTTTCTGTCCTTCGAACTAATCTCGATTCATTATATATAAGATTCGCAATCTCTGGTGTCGCCTTCGGGGTTGTCGTAATAAAAGAGCCAGAATAGATATCCACTACACTTAGATTAATCCATTCCTACTAAAATGGAAATAGAATTAATTATATCTATTCCACTAACAAATATAATAAATCTATTAAATTTAATTAAACTATTTAATAAATATAATGCAATTAACTTATATAGAAATAAAGGGGGTGGGAAAATATATAATGTACCGGGTTTAAATTCTAGCTTACCTTTAATTTTAACCACTTTCCTTATTATAACTACCCTTTCTCTTAATAACTATATCGCCCTAACTATAATAATTAACTTTATTTTTAATAATATTTTAACTTTTTTAACTTATTATTTTCTTTTACTACCTTATTTATCTTAATTTACGCCCTATATATAGCATTAATATTTATAAAAGTTTTATTTAAATTAATTATAACCCTTTTTAAAATATTTTATTAACTTTAATTTAAGCTTTAAATAATCGGTTTTTTATATAAATATTATTAAATTAATATCTTTTTAATTTTAACTTTTAAAAATTTATTTTAAAAAAAGTTATTATATAAAGCTTATATACCTCTTATAAATATAAATTATTAAGCCTTTATTAAAGGGTTTATTAAGCTTTATTTTTTAATATAATTAATAACTATAAATTTAAATCTTTAAAATATACCTTAAAGTATAATTTTATAAAGAATTAAATACTATTTTTACTATATAAAAGATTAAGCTTTAATATCTTTTATTACTTTATAATTCTATATAGCTAGTGGTACCTATATCTAGCTACTTATTAAGGAAAGACTAGCCGAGCTAAAGGCTAAGAAAAACTTAATAAAGGAGTTAAGATTAGCTTTTTTAATATACTTAATTATCTATAAAGAAAAGACCCTGCTATATTAATAAGTATAATATATTGTTAATTAAATGTTATTAAGCTTTAAAGAAAGTGTAACTTCTTTTTTATAAGTAAAAGAAAAAGTAGTATTAGTAGGAATTAAACTTATAGCCTTTATATTTACTATTATATAAGGCTATTTAACGCTTTATTAGTACGCTATAATGCTATTCTTTTTATAAATATAATAAGCTATTAAACCTTTTAACTTTTAAAATTATATAAAGGTTATAAAAATAGTTATAAAAGCTTTTCGTTTCTTTAAATTATAATAATTTAGTTTATTTTTTATAAATTATTTTAATAAAGCGATTATTATATACGTTATACTTAAATATTAGCTAAAACTTTATTATTAATTATTTAAAAAGATATTTATTATTATAATTACCTTTATTTAAGTTTTATAATAATATTTTAAAAACTATTTCTTCATTATAATTATTAATATATTATACCTTTTTTAAGATAGAAATACTTTTTAACAATTATTTATAATAAAGACTTTTTAAAGCTATTTAATAATAATCTTTCTTATTATTTATTTATTTTTTAAAATAATAAATTATTAATTATTATAATCTCTAAAAGTAAATAAAGATTATTATTATTATATAATTCTCCTATTAATAATAATAAAGGAAATTAAATATTTATTTATAATAAAGATATATTTTTAAAAAAAGGTTTATATTTAAAAATTAAAGTTTCTTTTATAATAAATTACTATTTTTTAAATAGTTAAAAGTAAAGATATTTTTTAAATAACGTTTTATTAATTTATCTTTATTACCGTATTACTAGTTAGCTAGCTTAATAAGTTTTATAATAAATAACTTTATCGATTATTTTATTTATTTAAGTTTCTTTATTAAGCTAAAATAATAATAAATATTTAAAAAGGATAAAATATAATATATCTTTTAAGATTAATATAGTAGGTTTTATTATATTAAAACTTTTATAATAACTTATTAATTTACTTTTATAAGCTTATCTATAATTAAAAGTCGCTATTTTATATTAATAGCTATAGCGTTAAGCCGTACCTAGTTTATTTACGCCGGTGCTTTTAATAAGCTTTAATTTCACTATTAGCTTATAGTTATATATATACTATTATAACGAATAAGAAGAAGCCGGTACCGTTAAAGTTAAAGCTATTATAGGCTATAAGCTAGTTTAATACTATTAAGCATTATATAAAAGTGCTATTGCTATATAATTTAAGCCTTTAAGTTGCTCGAAATAAGCGATATTAAAAAGCCGCTATTGCCTTAATTAAGGTTTTAGCTCTACTTAAATACACACTTATCTATTATAACCTTTTCTATAAAACTACTTAAAAGTAATTATTTAGCTAAAACCGAGATAACTATTAGTTAAGCTTAAACTACTACTTATATACGCTTAAGACTTAAATAAAGCTATTATATTCCATTATTTAAATATATAAATCTAATAGCTCTGCTTATAATATTATAAATAGCTATAAAAATAAACTTTAAATATAATAAGTAAATCTTTATTTAAGTAAAAAGTTTTTTTATTAAGGTGAAGAAGTATAAAGATCGATATATTTATTATTACTTTAAAGATATATAAAATTTATTTTAAAAAAATAAAGAAATTTATTACTTATAAAGTAAGAATTAATAATAAGCTAAAAAAAAAATAAAAGGTTATAAATTTAATACGCTTTTTTTTAAAAAAAGGTTTACTTTTTATTTAAATAAATTAAAGAGATAAAGCCTAATTATAAAGATATAATATAATTAAATAAAATTTAGTTTAAAAAATATATAATTATAAGTCTTTTAACCTTATATTTAAAAAAGGTAAATAACTTTATAAAATTAAATTATAATTTAATATTTTATTTTATAGCTACTTTAAATATTTTTAATTTAATTTACTAGTATTTATAAGTTTTAAGCTAATAATAATAATTAAAAAAAGATTTTAATTTTTTTTAAAAAGATAATCTTTATTAATAAAAGCTAGCTAAAGTATTATAACCTTTATTTATTATTAGGTTAATATATATTTAGAAATATTTTAATTAATTAAAATAAGCGATAATTAATCTTTTTATTAATTAAAAAAAAGGCTCTTTAAGAGCTAATAATAATATAATAGCTTTATATATTAATAAAGTAATTAAAAAGTATACTTTAAGGTATATATTATATTTAAAAAGATTTTTTTAAAGATATTATATCTTTTTATAAGAGCGTTATTTAACTTAATCTTTAAATATAGCGCTATTATAATTAATTTAATTTATAATTAAAGTTTAATAATTAATAATAAATTCTTTATAAAAATATAAAAAAGTTTTTATAAAGTAGGTACTAATATATTAATATATATATATATAGGTATAGAGCGGCTAAAATTAAAGGTGAGCTAAAATATAAACTAAGTATATTATTTATTCTTTTTCCTCTCTTTCTTTCTCTTTTATTTATTTCTTTATTTTATTAAAGATTAAATAAGAGAGATAACTAGCTTTAATTATATAAGTATTCTTTTTATTTAAAGCGTTATTTTAAACTCTTCTTTTATTTTTATACTTTTTATATAGGGCAGCTATAGAATTTAATTAAATTAAAGGCTTTTTAGTTTAATTCTATTTAATTAAAAGCTAAAGACTTTTCATTTAATTATACTAAGGGGTTTAATGGATGTAATATAATAGATAGCTACTTTAAAAAGAGCTTAAGCGCCTCGCAATGCGACTAGTAAATCGAGGGACCGCGCTAACCTAGTATAAGCTATTAAAAACGATATAATAAAGCCTATTCCGGCTATATAGCGAGAAGAGAAAGATACCACTAAAAGGTGTATAGCTCGATATATATAAAAGATTTAAGCAAGATAAAGTAATAAAAAAAGATTATTAAAGTTAATAAATAATTATAAAGGTTTTTTTTTTAATTTTTAATAAAGGTTTTATCTTATATTATAATATTAAAAGTTTTTATTTATTAATATATATATTTATATTAATTTATAAAAGGTTATATATATAAATATAATCTTTTAAATTATTTATATAACGTGTAGAAATTAAATTATTATATAAAGTATTTTTAATTTCTTTTTAAAAAGACTCTCTTTAAATATTATACTTTTTATTTATTAATTTATATATAGTCTTTTTTAAAAATATAAAGTAACTTAACTCTTTTAAGTATAAAGTTAAAAGATTTATAATTTATTTTTTAAATTAAATTTTATTTAATTATATTATATTTCTATAATTAAGCTATATCTTTCTAATTTATTTAAATAAAAGGTAAACCTTTTTAAAAAAGCGTATTATATAATTAACCTTTCTTTTACCTTTTAACTTATTTCCTTTTCTTAAAATATTAATTTTTAATTTATAAATAATAAATTTCTTTATTTCTTTAAAATAAATTTTATATATCTTTAAGATAATAATAAATATATTAATTTATTTAAATAAGAAAGGGTTTCTATCTTTATATTTTTTTACTTTAATAAAAGAATCTTTTCTTTAAATAAAGATTTACTTATTATAAATAAAGTTTATTTTTATAGCTATAAAGCTATTAATTCTATATATTTAAATAATAAAATATAATAGCCTTATATATTTATTTTAACTATAGTTATAAACGTACTTAATAAATATATATAAGAAATAATTTAAGCTTAATTATTATCTCGGTTTTAATTAAATAATTACTTTTAAATAGTTTTATAAAATAAGGTTATAATAGATATATATTTAAATAAAGCTAAAACTTTAATTAAAGTAATAGCGACTTTTTAATATCGTTTATTTTAAATAACTTATATTTAAAAGCTTAAATTATATAGTAATAACACTTTTATATAATGCTTAATAGCGTTAAACTAAGTTACTTATAGCTTATAATAGCTTTAACCTTAATAAACCGGTTTATATTAAAGCTAATAGTAATAGCGTTTTAGTAATCTTTAATTCTTTTAATTTATAAACCGCTTCTACTATATCTATATTAATATAAATAAATATAGCTTAACGCTATAGCTACTAGCGTAAAATAATAGCTTTAAAGTATAGATAAGCTTATAAAAGTAAATTAATAAGTTATTATAAAGAGTTTTATATAATAAAACTTATTATATTAATCTTAAAAGATATATTATACTTTATTCTTTTTAAATACTTATTATTATTTTAGCTTAATAAAGAAATTTTAAAAAATAAAATACTTAATAAAGTTTAAATTAAATACTTTAAAATTATTTTTAAATAAATTAATTATTATTTATTATTTATTAACCTTTTTAAAAGTATTTTATTATTTTTCTTTTTATTATTAATAGTTTATAATTATATTAACTATTTTATTTATTTAAGTTTCCCTATTAAGCTAGAATAATAATAAATATTTAAAAAGAATAAGGTATAATATATCTTTTAAATTAATATAATAGGTTTTACTATATAAAACCTTTTATAATAACTTATTAATCTGCTTTTATAAGCCTATCTATAGTTAAAAGCCGCTATTTTACATTAATAACTATAGCGTTAGGCCGCGTATATTCGCGCCGGTACTTTTAATAAGCTATTAGCCTGTCGAGGTTAAAGCTATTACAGGCTGCGAATAACTTAATTTAACGCCGTTAAGCATTACTAATATATAAAAGTGCTATCGCTATATAACTTAAATAAGTTACTCGAAATAAGCGATATTAAAAAGCCGCTATTGCCTTAACTAAGGTTCTAGCTTTACTCTATAAATATATATCTATTATAACCTTATTTTATAAGACCACTCGAAAGCAATTATTTAGCCTACCGCGCAAAACCGAGATAACTGCTAGTTAAGCTTAAACCACCACTTATATACGCTTAAGACCCTTAAATTAAGTAAGGCTACTATATTTCATTATTTAAATATATAGATTTAATAGCTTTACTATAAATAGCTATAGAAATAGACTTTATTTATAATAAATAAGTCTTTACCTAGGTAAAAGATTTTTTTATTAAGGTAAAAAAGCGTAAAGATAAAAACTTTTCTTTATCTTAATAAATCGATATATTTATTAGTATTTTAAAGATATATAAAATCTATTTAAAAGAAATAAAGAAGTTTATTACTTATAAAGTAAAGATTTATAATAAGCTAAAGGGAAATAAGCTAAAGGGAAATAGGGATATTAATTATTTAATATACTTCTTTAAAAAGGTTTACCTTTTATTTAAATAAAATAAAGAGATAAAGCCTAATTATAAAAATATAATATAGTTAAATTTAATTTAAAAGAAAATATAATTATAAGTCTTTTAACCTTATATTTAAAAAGGGTTTATAATTATATATCTTATTATATAAATAGTCTTTTAATATATTTCTTTTAAATATTAAATATTTTAAAAAAAAGGTTTTTTATTTAATATATACTTTTAATTTAAAATAATTATACTTTTAATATTAAATTATTAATAATTATTTATAATTATTTATAATTATTAATAATTTTTTAAATTTATAAAATAATTTTATTTAATTTATTGTATTAATTACTTTATTTCTTTAAAGTTTTTATTAAATTAAAACTTAAGTTAAATAATAGTAAATATTTTAAAAAGATAAAGTATAATATATCTTTAAAATTAATATAATAAGTTTTATTATATAAACGTTTTATAATAACTTATTAATTTATTATATTTATTTATAATTTAAAATTTATTATTTTATATTAATAGCTATAATATTAAACTATATTTATTTATATTAATATTATAAATAAATTATTAGCCTATTAAAGCTAAAGTTATTATAAGCTATAAATAATTTAATTTAATATTATTAAGTATTATATAAAAGTATTATTATTATATAATTTAATCCATTATAAGTTACTTTAAATAAATAATATAAAAAAGCCGCTATTACTTTAATTAAAGTTTTAGCTTTATTAAATATATTTCTTATTATAAGTTTATTTTATTATATTATAAAATTATTTAAAAGTAGTTATTTAGCCTATTAAAAAAAAGATAATAAGTAAGCTTAAACTAATATATATATATTTAAAACTTAAATAAAGCTATTATATTTTATTACTTAAATATATCGATTATTTTATATTTTTAAGTTTTTTTATTAAGTTAAAATAATAATAAATATTTAAAAGTAAATAAAGTGTAATATATCTTTTAAAATTAATATAATAAGTTTTATTATATAAAGCTTTTTATAATAACTTATTAATCTTTTATAAACCTATTTATAATTAAAAGCTGCTATTTTATATTAATAGCTATAGCGTTAAGCTATACTTAATTTATTTAAAAAATAAATATTCGCGCATTTATTTTCGGTTAATATATACTTTAATAACTAAGTAAATAGCTTAAAAGACTTAAAAGTTAAGCGTATTTAATAACCTTAAATTAAAGCTTTTATCTTAAGATAAAGCTTTTATTAAAAGAGCTAATAAAGTAAATAAAGCGAGCTTTAAAGTATAATAAAAAGCTATAAATAAAGCTAATAAATATAATATAAGCCTAAAGAATTAACCCGCCTTCTTTATATTTTTTAAAAGTTATAAAGATATAAATATTTATTTAGAAAATAATATTAATTATTTTATTTATTTAAGTTCCCTTATTAAGCTAAAACAATAATAAATATCCGAAAAGAATAAGGTATAATATATCTTTTAAATTAATATAATAGGTTTTACTATATAAAACTTTTTATAATAACTTATTAATCTTTTATAAGCTTATTTATAGTTAAAAGCCGCTATTTTACGCTAATAGCTATAGCGTTAAGCCGCGCCTATTTACGCTAGTGCTATTAATAAGCTATTAGCTTATCGAGATTAAAGCTATTATAGGCTGCAAGCTAGTTTAATACTGTTAAGCATTATATAAAAGTGCTATTACTATATAACTTAAGCCTTTAAATATAAATTGCTCGAAATAAGCGATATTAAAAAGCTATTATTACTCTAATTAAGGTTTTAGCTTCGCTTAAATATATACCTATTATAACCTTTTCTACTATATTATAAAACTATTTAAAAGTAATTATTTAGCCGAAACCGAGATAACTATTAATTAAGCTTAAATTAGCATTTATATGCGCTTATTAAGCGAGTTTATAGCTATAATTAAAATAGATAGGTAAAGCTATTATATTTTATTATTAAGTATAGTATCTAGATATATAGATTTAATAGCTTTATTATAAATAGCTATAGAAATAAACTTTATTTATAATAAGTAAAGTTTTACTTAAGTAAAAGGTTTTTTTATTAAAGTAAAAAAGCGTAAAGATAAAAAACCTTTTCTATTTAAGTAAATTAATATATTTATTATTACTTTAAAGATATATAAGGTTTATTTTAAAAAAATAGATAAGTTTATCGCTTATAAAGTAAAGATAAATAATAAGTTAAATAAAAAAAGGAAGGTTAATTATTTATTATACTTCTTTAAAAAGGTTTATCTTTTATTTAAATAAATTAAAAAGATAAAGCTTAGTTATAGAAATATAATATAGTTAAATAAAATTTAATTTTAAAAGAAAATATAATTATAAGTTTTTTAACCTTATATTTAGGAGGGTTAATAAATAATATAATTTAATTAGTTATAAGGATTAAATTAGCTAATATTAAATATATATTAGCCGAAAATAAAGGCGCGAATATTTATTCTCTTTATTTATATTAATATTATTAGCCTATTAAAGTTAAAGCTATTATAAGTTATAAATAACTTAATTTAACGTTATTAAGTATTATTAATATATAATAATATTATTCCTATATAACTTAAGCCTTTAAATTACTTAAAATAAATAATATTAAAAAGCCGCTATTACTTTAACTATATATTTATTATAACTTTATTTTATAAAACCACTTAAAAGTAATTATTTTATTAAAACGAAAATAATAGTTAAGCTTAAACTAATATATATATTTAAAACCTTATTAAACGAGTTTATAGCTATAGCTAAAATAAATAAATAAAGCTATTATATTTCATTATTTAAATATATAGATTTAATAGCTTTATAATTATAAAAATAAACTTTATTTATAATAAGTAAACTTTTCCCTTTTAAGTATAAGATTAAAAGACTTATAATTATATTATTTTAATTAAGCTTTATTTTTTTAATTTATTTAAATAAAAATTAAACGTTTTTAAAATAGCGTATTAAATTTATAATCTTTTATTCTTTCTTTAACTTATTATTAATCTTTACTTTATAGGTAATAAATTCCTTTATTTCTTTAAAATAAACCTTATATATCTTTAAAATAATAATAAATATATTAATTTCTTTAAATAAAGAAGGGTTTTTATTTATATACTTTTTTACTTTAATAAAAAAACTTTTTACTTAAGTAAAGATTTATTTATTATAATTAAAGTTTATTTTTATACTTATAAAGCTATTAAATTTATATATTTAAATAATAAAATATAATAACTTTATTTAATATATATAAATATTAATTTAGGCTTAAACTAATAGTTATTTTAATTTTAATAGCGCGGTAAGCTAAATAATTACTTTAAAATAATTATATAATATAGTAAAATAAGGTTATAATAAATATATATTTAAGTAAAGCTAAAACTTTTAAAGTAATAGCGACTTTTTTAATATTACTTATTTTAAATAACTTATAAAAGCTTAAGTTATATAATAATAACACTTTTATATATTAATAATGCTTAATAGCGTTAAACTAGCTTATAGCCTATAATAGCTTTAACTTTAACGGCATTAGTGTAAATAGGCGCAGCTTAACGCTATAGCTATTAGCGTAAAATAGCGGCTTTTAACTATAAATAGGCTTATAAAAGATTTATATAGTAAAACCTATTATATTAATCTTAAGAGATATATTATATTTTATCTCTTTTAAATATTTATTATTATTCTAGCGTAATAAAGGAACTTAAAAAAATAAAATAGCTAATAAGTAAATCTTTACTTAAATAAAAGATTCTCTTATTAAGGTAAAGAAATATAAAGATAAAAACCCTTTCTTATTTAAATAAATCGATATATTTATTATTACTTTAAAGATATATAGTGTTTATCTTTTTATAAAAATAGAAAGGTTTATCGCTTATAAAGTAAAAATTAATAATATATTAAAATAAAAAAGGAAGGTTAATTATTTAATACTCTTTTTAAAAAAAGTTTACTTTTTATTTATATAGATTAAAGAAATAAAGCTTAATTATAGAAATATAATATAGTTAAATAAACTTTAATTTTTAAAAAATATAATTATAAGTCTTTTAACCTTATAACTAGAAAAGAAGCATTATAGCGTATTAGTAAAATGCTAAGTAGCTTTATATAATAATAAATATAAAGGCTATAAGTTTAATTTTTATAAGTGCCCCTTTTTCTTTAGCTTATTAAAAGGAAAGTATACCCCCTTTAAAGCTTAATAGCTTTTAATTAACAATATTTATATTTATTAATATAATAAGTTTTTCTATAAATAATTAAATATATTAAGAAAGCTAGTTTTAGCTTTTTTCTTAAGTTTTTCTTAGCTTTTAGCTTAGCTAGTTTTTCTTTAATAAATAATTAAGGAGGGGTATTATTAGTTATATAAAATTATAAGGTAATAAAAAGTATTAAGGCCTAATCTTTTATATAATAAGAATAATATCTAGTCTCTTATAGAAATATACTTTAAGGTATATTTTAAAGATTTAAACTTATAGTTATTAGTTATCTTAAAAAGTGGGGCTTAATAAATTATTTAATAAAGGCTTAATAGTTTATATTTAAAAGGGTAAGTTTATTTTATATATATTTCTTTCTCCCTTTTAAATATAAGGCTAAAAAACTTATAATTATATATTTTTTAAATTAAACTTTATTTAATTATATTATATTTCTATAATTAAGCTTTATTTCTTTAATTTATTTAAATAAAAAATAACCCTTTTTAAAAAAGTATATTAAATTTATAACCTTTTATTCTCTTTTCGGCTTATTATTAATTCTTAATTTATAAATAATAAATTTCTTTATTTCTTTAAAATAAATCTTATATATTTTTAAGGTAATAATCGATTTATTTAAATAAGAAAAGGTTTTTATTTTTACGCTTTTTTACCTTAATAAAAAAACTTTTTATTTAAGTAAAAATTTACTTATTATATTTAAAGTTTATTTCTATAGCTATTTATAGTAAAACTATTAAATTTATATATTTAGAATTATACTTAATAATAAAATATAGTAGCCTTACCTAATTATTTATTTTAACTATAGCTATAAACTCGCTTAATAAGGTTTTAAATATATATAAATAATAGTTTAAGCTTAAATAGCAATTATCTCGGTTTTAATAGCGCGGCAGGCTAAATAATTATTTTTAAGTAATTTTATAGAAAAGGTTATATTGCTCGGTTTTATTAAATAAGTGTGTATTTAAATAAAGCTAAAACCTATATATATCTTATAAGATAGTTAAGGTAATAACGGCTTTTTAATATCGCTTATTTTAAGTAACTTAAAGGCTTAAATTATATAGTAATAATACTTTTATATAATGCTTAACGGTGTTAAATTAAGTTGCTTATAGCTTATAATAGCTCTAACCTTAATAAGCTAATAGTTTATTAAAAGCACCGGTATAAATAGATATAGCTTAACGCTATAGTTACTAATATAAAATAGCGGCTTTTAATTATAAATAGGCTTATAAAAGATTAATAAATTATTATAAAAAGTTTTATATAGTAAAACTTATTATATTAATTTTAAAAGATATATTATACCTTATCTTTTTTAAATATTTACTATTATTTTAGCTTAATAAGGGAACTTAAATAAATAAAATAATCGATATATTTTTCTATTAATTTATTAGCCCCTTTCTTTTTAGTGGTTAAGCCCTTTTTATTAACGCTAGTATATAGTGGGTTGTTAAAAAAAACGCCACTTACGAAAATACTTATATAAAACCCACTAAATTTTAAATTTTAAAATAGCTATATCTAGCTTATTAAAATAATAAGATTTATATAATATTTTTTATTATAATGTTTATATTTAAAAGTATACTACACTATTTTCTAAATAATCTTTATATTTAAATTCGATTTTCTAATAATTTTTAAAAAATTTACTAATATAAAGTTATTAAATTCACCCCCTATAAGCCCCTATAAGCTTTTCTTTTCTAATTTCTTAAACTTTAAAATTTTATATTAACTTTAATAAAAATTTAGAAAATTTAGAAAACGTATATATAAGTTTTTATACTAGAATAAACTTTATAATATTTTTAAAGTATTTATTTTTCCAATCGTGGTAGTGTTATAAGGGGCTAAAAAAGCGTATTTTATATGTGTTTTTCGCGAGTGGCGTTTTTTTTTACGACCCACTGTAGATGTCTAAGGCACCCCTAACAGGTGCACCTCTGTGGGCGGTCCGCGGCAGACCGCTAATTCTGACAGAAGGGCTTCTCCCACCCATTTTTATAGCCGATAGCCCGAATCGATCTCATTTGTGGTTCACACACCAAGCCTTGCCTGAGTTGCATTCACATGTAGACCTCCGCGCTATTCTTAGTATTGAACACCATTTTGATCCTTCCGTTAAAAATGTTCCCCTCTATTCACCCCCACGCCCCCACCCTTTCCGCTGTAAGGGCTACCTAACGCAGATGACGATATGTCAGACCGAACACTGAAGATGCTGATGGCTAAGGCGGCTCTTACTCCCTGACTACTTCAGCTTGCTCCGCCTCAGCCATCGTATCATATGATTTACTTGGCAATCGTACTAATAGAATATTCATGTCTTTTTTCGAACACCAAGACAGCGCCACTGCTCTTAGTACCGGACGTGGGAGGCAGATGGGGAAATTCCGTGCCGGGCGCACCTCAGGGTCCGAGTCGGGTGCCGTTTTCCCAGAGCAATCAAGCAACAGCAAATTTTCCTACTCTACGTGTATAAATGAGGTCTTGACAATCCTTAGCAAATGTGAGTCGGCTAAAAAAACCCGTCAAACTCTAGAACTACAAACAGCAATTTCTTGACCTATCCTGCGAAAGGGGGCTGGTAGGATCTCTTGTCATGGATGATGAGACACAAGCGAATTTCAGAGACATCGGTAATAGTACCTTCGTTTGCCTAGTAACCCGCGAAGGCGATGTTCACCGGCTGCAGCCATTTTACGATGTGGACTAGACAGGCGCCATTCATTGGGCGGATAAGAAATAAGTGTGATCCAACAGGATCGAAGCATACAATCTAGTTCGACCATATATGTATGTGGCGTTAATTGTGTACCACGCGACCAGGTAGATACGTTCTAATCGATGTTAGGTATTTTTGCTGAGGATTTCCTACCTTTGCCTGACCCACTGCATTGCGGACAGCCGCCACATGCAGGCCGACGACTGTGGAAAATGAGCCTTTTGCTCCTTTCAGATTTTGTGCAGGCTGGTCTGGAGAGGTCAGTCATGAAAATTGCTGAGCTTTACCATCTAAGAAACGGCTAGTGTAGTCTTGGGGTGAAGTAGAGGGCTGATGTAGATAAGTCTGTCCTCCTGCCCTGCCTAGGTTTTCAATCACATCCACATATGCGGATTCCGTCAATTCTTTTCGAATACTTCCGGGCAACTGCCATCACCATTGTGACAGAATGGATCAACGACATGAGTCCTTCTTTAGCTACAACATTACACGTCCCTTTCCCTTCAGGTGGTTCACACCAGTGGCGGTGATCGGCGGAGCTGTTTTGGCTGCCTTGTTCACATTCTTGAACTTTGCCTCGAGCGCGTACGTCCTTACTATCGAGACTTCCGCCGACCCTAACGCCACCGTGTCAAGATATGTAAACTCGATGCAACTCTGGCCGTCTTATCTTACCTCCAAAATCAAACCAATCTGCCAGCCGACCTCGCTGCCCGTCGGCACTCAATTCTTCACCAATCAGACAGCGTTGATGTATACGCTTACAAGCGTGTGGCAGGAAACACCATTGAAGGCTACTCAGAGTGCGCCCTGGCCCCAGCCACTCTACTCGCCATCGCTGGCATACCTCAACAACATATTGGAGAATTGCCGTGTAAAATCTATCCAAATTGACGTTGAATCCCAGGACCGCGCGGCCAACCAACTAGCAATCACCGAATGGGGCGCTAGGGTGCGTACTTCGACCATCTGTCAGACATCCACTGAAGCAGGCGTCGTCTTCTTGAACATGACTCAGTCCTATGACTATGTCCCTGATACTGTCACCTTTGCACAACTCTACACATTTCTGGGATCTGGAATAGTGAGCCGTGATAAGACGAAAAGAGCGAGCATGTGGTGGGGGGAGTCGCTAATGTCCACATACTGGGCACAGCTCACTTGGAGGTTACAGCAAGAGACCCGTGACAAGAGCGATCGTAAGAAAGGAGCTGTTGAGTGGCCAATCCGAAAAGCCTCTCTTTATTTTGTTCCCGACCCCGGCGTGAGGATAGACAACATCAACTTCTTCCAATACTTCAGGGCTCAATACGTTCCAATGACCAATCCAGGCGAATATGTATTCCCGAAAGATGTAATGTGGGGCAAGTCCCTCGAAAACATCATACAGGAAAAGACATACCCTGACATATGGGAACCTGCTGTCAACCTGGCCAAGTCAGCATACGCGACAATCCTGGTCGACCTGGGCCAGACGTCTACCGCACCAACCATGCTGACGGACGAGACACTACTACGTTCTTTCACCGCGAACCTCGCAGACGTGCAAAGAGAGAAAGCCAATGCGTGGCCAGGCCCGGCGATCAACAGTTATGACGAAACGACGGGCACAGGACCGCTCTCCGTGACGCCCTCCGTTATCTCGGCTCAGTATTTCTGCCAGGTCCCGCACATGCGGTCAGCGGGTAGTCTCATAATAGCCATCATCGTTGCCGATCTTGTTTTTCTCCAGTCTGCTTGGCAGCTATACAAATTCGTCTGTGGATACTGGGTAGGCCGAAAGGACAAGGATTCGGATGTATGCAGTGGTTGTTTGAATAGGCCTTCGGGGCCCTTGACAGTAGAATCAAGGGAGATCATCTCAGGGAAAGACTATGAGAGGGTGGCGCAGCACGAAATCGATCCAGAAAGGACCTTGAACTGATGCGGACAGTGGCAGTGCGCCTGTGCAGTTGTATAGATTAGATATGCGTTTCTCAATTCGTGCATTTTGGCCAATTCCGCACTCCCACTGAATCAATTGGGAATCTTTTGGTACGTCATTAGAGTATCAATTCGAAACAAGTTGCCTATCTGCTTGGTATTTAACAGTTTGGTTGAACACTGGAATCTCATCCGTACCATAGGTGGACACCATTTCGGATACCCCACCATTTCGGACAGCCAAATTAAAACTGCCCCATATAAATTAGCCAATTAAAGTTTAGAATAAATACCTATATAGCCTTTCAAATTTAATAAAATTTTAATATAGATACGCCTATATTTATATATCTTTAAAAATAATATTTCCGGAAATTTAAATAAATATGTTAAAAAGATATTATTATATATAAAATAATTTTTAAAATGTTAAGAATTAGGTATATTTTATATAGCTTTACTAACAGTATATTAAATTCTCTTTTAAAATAACTATTCTATATATTATTTTTAAAAATATTTTTATTTAATTATAAAAGGTATTATACTATATATATATAGTTATCTTTATAATAAATAAATTCTTAATAATTATAAAAAAGAAGAATTAAGTTTCTTATATAAATTAAAAAAGATTTATATAAGGAAATAAAACTTTTAAAATATTTCTATACAAAACTTATTTTTTATTACTTTTAATACCTATTATATATATTATATATATATAACATATATAAAATAAATATTTTTAAAAAATATATAAAATATTTTAAAAACTTATAGCTAAAAGTATTCTATATATATTTATAGTATAAGAAATTAAAATATTTTTAATACTTTAATATATTTAAATTAATTATTATCTTATTTATTTATATATAGATATAATATAAAGGTAATTATAAAAAATATTTATTTAATTCTTTATATAGGAGGGTTAGTTTTATAGGGCTAGTGATAACGAGGTTTTTATATATGTGCGGGGAAATTTGGCTGTCCGAAATGGTGGGGTATCCGAAATGGTGTCCACCTATGGTAGTAGTTTGTGGCAATGGGAAAATATTGACCGTTTTGCTGAGATCTGATCGCCATGTGGCCGGATAGTGGTGCTAAGCAGCCTCAGAGCACCAGAGACGCAGGTAGTGGCGAACTTGTGGTCGAGCTCGGGCGCTGTGTGAGTTGTAGCATGTTGGACGCGGGTAGCCGCATGCGGGTGCTGCTGGCCTCTCACAATGCCAGGTGAACTGCAAATTCGCGGGTGGGCGGAATGACCAGTCGCAAATGTCAAAGAACGCAGCACCAGGACCCAAGATAAAGCTGGCACTCAGCTGCCGCCCGCCCGTGGCGGTGCCGCTCTTCTCCTGCCGCACCCAGGCGCGAACCACTGCACTTTCTCGCCAAACCGCTGCTACACATATTGAAGCATTCTTGGATCCTCACCGACGCCCGGTCCCCATCGCCCAACATGCCAAGCCCAATCGATTGCTCGTCCACCGGCACCGCCGTCCGCGAGACCCAAGCGCACGACGGCCTTGACCGCGAAGAACATGGCAGTGACGAATATGATAGTGAAGCAGTTGGAAGTGAAGAAAATGGAAGTGAAGAAATTGGAAGTGAAGAATATGATAGGGTAACAACCAATGACGAATTCGTTGACAAAGTCAATGATGAAGTTGAGGTCACCGACGAGGAGGACATCAATGGGGGAATGACCGACGAGCACGGCGATGCCGAGATCGCTGACGACGGAGGAGACGAGTATGAGCAAGTCGAGGTTGGATTGTTGCCGCGCGACAACGCACGTCGGGACCGTCGGGACCGCCGGCTCTGTCTCCTGCCTCTGATCTCCTGCCTCTTCGCCCTGGCCGCCGTCATGTACTCTGCACGCGAGCCGCTCCCAGCGTATCTCGCCGAGCCGCCCCAGATGCCAGCCTGGCTCGCAAACCTCAAGCCGGCCCGCCCCGAGGTGCTCGTCCCCCTCGACGGCGCCGGGAGCGTCCGGGCTATTGTGGAGCTCTACGAGCCGTTTATGGGCGCCGGCGTGGGCCTGCTTGCCGCGCGCTCGTGGCTAAACGACGATAAATTCTCGCTTTTTAGGCATACCATACCGGAAGCCGACTTAGAGGCAATGGGCGGGACGATGACCTTCTTCGGCGACTTAGCCGGCAACATCTCGGAGTTCTGCAGCACGGTCGAAATATACTCGATGCCGGCAGGCGACGAATGGCGTCGCAACGAGGAGCTTGAGGGGTTCTGCCGGCCCCTCGTCAGCCTCAGCCGCGCAGTCGGGACCCCCTACTTCGAGGTCGCCCACGGCCTTACCGGGTCGCAGCAGGAGACAAGATGGCCGCGACGGGTGATGGTAAAGGTGCTGGACCTGGCCCATGCGGCGGCCGGGCCTGACGGCCCGGGACATAATCTCGAGGGCGCGGCAGACTACCTTGCGGCCAACGCCAGCACCAGCATTCGACTCCGGCGCCACGTCGGGCCGCAGGGCAGTTGGCAGGCGATGAACTTAAATTTCCAGGGCGAACTGTGGAGGCTATTGCTAAGCACCCTGGAGGTGGAGAGGATGTGGGCGATGTTTGTGCCCGTAGCACGTTCATTCATCGACGGAACGAGAGCAACGGCCGCAGGCGACGCCGGCCGCGGTTTGCTCCACGCCCAGGCCGTAGGCGAGTGGCTGCAGCTCGAGTCGGCAGTGGCGACAGTGCGGGAGATCGCAATCGCCGCCGAGGACGGCATCAAGGCCCTAAACATGGCGCAGCACCGGCTGCAAGAACTGTATGACTACCTGGGCTGCGTGAAGCAGGCATGCCTGTTCGAGCGCCACGGCGACGATGGCGACGACGGCGACAAGGTTAGGGGACGGTTCGTGCTGGCAGACCCATCTGTCCTCCGTGAAGAGCTTTTCGGCACAGCGGAGTGGCTAGAGGCACGGATGACGCACTCAGATGGTGACAAGTGACAGCGGTGCTTGTAGGGCGTGACGATCAGGGTGGTTGAGACGGAGGTTGGCAAGGGGAGGGCGAGGCACGCCTTTGCTCGAGGTGCTCGAGGAAGAGACGACTCAGCATGCGTCACCACAGCAAGATGCTGAACTCGGCCGAGTGGGATGGCTTCGACGCGCTCGAAAGAAAAATGGGGTTGGGTTGGACCTGCGTAGATGAAGTTTCGGGTTCTGGGTGTTGAAGTGGGGGAATGCTGTACGTAATGTGGTTATTCGAGTCTTGTTTCTTTCGTCAGTGGCGTGTTCTTGTGTTATACACCACTAAAAAGCCTTCAGCTTCCATATGATTTCCATAACAATCATAAGGCGTGTTGGAAAAGTGACACCCCCAGCCTATTCAGAATTGGCTCAAGTCTATTAGCAGTTTTGGGATTCTTTTCTTCCAGAATCCAGACTTTGTCTTCCAATTTGTCTATAGCCCGATGGAGACCACAACAAGAGACCTCACCTCAGGTATATATAGACTTTGCATTCCGGCTCCGGGCGTAGGATCTTTTGGTGTAACTGTGAGAGGATAAAGGTGATGGCGGCGCTTTCAGCTCCTCTTTCTCCCCGCATCAAGCCCAGTGTCTAGCCATAAGGCGATCTGTGTCACTGAGCAGCGTGCTAAATCACGAGGAAGGGCTTGCTAAGGAGCTCAGCTGTAGTACCACACATAACCTAGAGTAGCCCTAAGCTAAGCGTAAGGATGCTATACCGATATAAAAAAGCGCTAAAGTATAATCTCTAATATCTAATCTTAGATAGCTAATCCCCTGTAGCTTATAAGCAGTAAGTTATTTATATCACTGTATATAAGCCCTCTAATAGCGGTTAGAAAGCCCGGTAAAGGTAGGTATTGTCGAGGTCGGGCAAGTACCGGCGACACTCGCCCCAGGCATCGACATCTTGGCACGGTTCCAAGACATCCCGAGAAGAGGGAGGAAGAGACACAATTCTCAGACTGTCAATAAAGCAAGATTCAGTACCAGACAAACTCAAGTCATCCAAGGTCGAGGCCATCCAAGGTCTAAATCGTCCAAACCACCCAAGATCCATATCCAAGATTCATGTTATCCAATATCCAAGCATCCAAGATCTAATCATCTGAGATCACAACCATCCACAACTCGACCCTCCCGAGACTCAATCCAATCGCAGATAAGCTAGCTTCAACCCCGGCGCGTGCCTGGTGATGCGTTCTATGCCGTGCCCCTTCCCGCTACGGCTCTGGCTCCTCCAATTCCGCCAGTATCCATCGGAGCGCGCCCGTCAGCTCCTCCAGCCGGATCAGGACTTTGAGTCCCCTGGCGCCGCTGTTGAACACGCGCCCCCACGGTCCCTCGAACTCGGAGTTGGTTGGCGACAATGAAGCGCACAGTGACTTGAGCTCGTTCTTTATCTCATTGAATATGTCATCATCTTCGTGGAACAGGTCATCCTGCTTTATTGATTCCGTTTTGGCCCTGGAGACGAGCTCAGATATCACGGACATGGCCGCCGCGGCGTCGCGCTCCTTCTGTGTTGCATCCCTGGGCCGGCCATCGCGCCGCATCTTCCGTACGTGATTCGCCAGCTCTGACTCCATTTTCTCCAGGAAATTGTTCCGAAGAAGGTGGTACTCGGCACCTCGTGCTTCGGACGCACTGATGCCAGCAGCCAGGTATGCGCTCAGCTCGCCTGCTCGCCGGCGGGCGGTGCGCTCGGGCGGCTCGGGCGAAGGAATGCCAGCCCACAGCATGGCATAGTAGACGCCGCGGCGGGGGAGAAGCTTCAGGCGCAGGGTCCAGTCTCCGGGCTGGAAGAACCACGCGTTCTCGACGTCCATATAAACGTACTCATCGATCTCGTGTAGGTGCAGCCAGCCGGCGTCGGAATCGGCTAGCATTTTGGCCTTCAGTGTCTCGGTCCCGCTGCTCATATTGGCGGTGACATGGCTGAGGTTGGTACGCAGGGCATCCATGGGGGCTGTGAGGACATTCATGGAGGCCGTGAGGAGTGCGTGGAGGTAGCGGCCGTACGTGACTGCCGATAAAAGGGGGGCCGCGACGGCTGCCACTCGGGATGCCCCAATGGTCCACGTTACCTCGGGCCGTGACTGGGCCCTGGGTGAGTGCGGCGCGTCAGCTGTCCGGTAGAACAACGCAAGAAGGAAACATCCCCCGGCGGTCACCAGCATGAAGGTCCGTGGGGAGATGCGCGGTACCCACGGAGCCCTGACCGCCTGACCAGCAACTCGCCCACCGCCTCGACCACCACCCGGTCCAACGTCTGGGACAAAGTTTTCTCGGCCGAGGTTTCCTCCACCGATATTTCCATGATCGACGTTTCCGCGATTGGAGTTTCCTTGGACGGCTCCATTGACATTTCCATGATTGATGTTTCCCCGACCAGCGTTCCCTCGGACGGCTCCATTGACATTTCCATGATTGACGTTTCCGCGACTAGAGTTTCCTTGGACGGCTCCATTGACAATTCGTTGATTGACGTTCCCACGACCAGCGTTTCCTCCTCCACCCTGATTCTGGGTTCCCTTTTGCCCCCGGTCGCGAGAAACTTGCTCCCTGATGAATTGAACCGCGCGTTTCGTGTCGTCGTTTTCCTGGTGGTCTGCCATGCTAGCGGTGTGGTAAGGGACCTCTGCGTCGCCGAGGTCTAGGTGCTCGTTGGCGGACTCTGCCGATCGCCGCGTCGCCTGAGACGGCTACACACCTCGCCTTTTTGAATTGGTCGACATCGAGCTTCTTGATAAGTCTGGTGCTCAGTGTCTGAACGGGCCCGGCCCGCCGACCGGCCCCAGCGCTGATCTCAAAGGTCTTTTGTCTACTCAGGTGCGGACCAGTCACGTTGGGAGATGGCGGCCCATGTGTCGCGGGATGGCAGGACCGGGCCAGCCTGTGGCTCGGCGTGCAGCGCCACACGCGCCTAGAAGCATCTCTACATGGGCAACAAAGGCAGCTGAAGGAGCCGCCTCGTCTGGTATGGGGGAGGTGAAAGGAATAGGGGGCAGGAAGGTGGCTGCAGCGCTCGGTCCCGGGGTGGAAGGGGGCAGGAACGCGACAGGTCATGAATGGATACGACAAGTCTTCCGTGTTGGCCTGAGATCAGCCTGGGAATGGTCGTGGGAAATGACAAATATGACACATGCCCAGTGGCTGCGGTCGGTTTCCTCTCGCACGACCAATGTCAAACAAAGCCCTGTCTCGGAACAGCCACGTCACCATGTCCACCAACCAACAGAACGGACGCCATGTCCCGATCCCCAGCAGTTCGCACCGGATGCCGTCAGCAACGAGCTCGTCCTAGAGATGAGGGCGAGGCAGATCCCGCAGGACAGGCTCCGGGGCCCAGACGGCATCCTTGAGACGCTCATGTACAAGCAGAACGGGTTTTCGCGTATAAATAGGCCCATTCTCCGCCTCCAGGTCGTAGAGGAGGCCATCAGGCGTCTCCGATTAGCAGACGGCCATCTCCGATCAGCAGGCGGCCAGCAGCGTGAGAGATACAATATCAAGATGCTGTGTTTGGTGGCGCTGGCCTTCGCCATCCTCGCTGCCATCTCCTCTAGGGTGTTCACGCACAAGTCCGCTCCAGCTGAACCCACCTACAAGCCCGCGCCTACTGACCTTGTTGCTAATGCGATCATGGACGCTTATGCGATCATGGACGCTGATGCGATCATGGACGCCTGCGACCTCCATGCCAGGTGGGCGCACGCGGTGGGCGTGCCGCCAGCACAAGTCGACCTCTACAACGCCCTGGGCTCCAACAAGCTTGAATTCTCTGGCAGCATCGATGAGTTTGCCGGGCGCTTCTCCACGCTCATGGAAGCGAAGCGCTGTGCAAGGTATGGACACAAGCCCATCCGAATGAGCCGAGCCCGAAGCTGACCCAGCCATCATAGCAACGAGGGCGAAGAGCAGTGCCGGACGCGCACTACCGTCGCCATCCGCATCTTTGAATTCCTGCGAGACGAGAACAACAGGGATGTGTACGACACCAAGATCCTGGCCCTCGCCCGAAACAACAAGGCCATGCTGAGGAAGAAATGTGGGTGGTGATCGAGGCTGTGGGTGGCAAGCCTGCTAGCTGCGGAGGGGTTCTTTGTTCTTGCGGCCTTGCTGGTTAGTCTGGACTTGGAGCTCGGGGCATGGGTGGTGGGGGTTGGTGGTTTTCGATGGGAAGTTCTCACTCTCACGCTGCAGGAGGGTTGCCTGTTACTTTATGCTCTTATTCCGCCAGCACTTTTCACGCCGGCATGATTTCCACGCCGGCATGATTTCCACGCTGGCTGCCGATACAATGGGCCCTTGGGGCTGCCGAGGGCCGGGGTTTGAATTCTTGGTGCGTGGCCTTGGGAGAGAATGGGTTTCTTATGTCAAAGAAGCGGCTTGCTCCTGGGAGTCGGTTCTGCATGTGTCTCTGCGACGAAGTTGTGCATGTCTCCAGGTTGTCGAGCTGATAATGTGGACTCGCCTCGCCGTGCCAGGCAAGCCAGGCACGGGGCATTTCTTCACAGCATTCAAATGTCTGTCATTCAATAAACAAAAATGAGTGGTGATTTTGTTCTTAATCTGAATCCATCCAAAGTCATATGCGGTCCCTTCAAACCGTGGAATAAATGAGAGGTACCGAAAGAAGGTCTCATGAGGCGATGTCTGGTCACATATATTGATATATTTGAGCACCCCCACCCTCCTGCAACAGCATGCTGAATCATAGTCTTTCACTTTTCGAAGAACTGCACAGCCCTGAGGACCTTTCCAATTTCTTTGCCAGACAATGCAGCGACAGGAGCGGCCATCAGGTCTACGCCTCAGGGATGGGCACACCCTGAGGCGTAGACCTGATGGCCGCGGCGCTCTGGCGAGCCACCTCCGCCCTAGACAGCCCCCCTAGGAGGGGGGGGGGCAGCTTAATAAGCAGGGGCCCAGGGCTGCCAGGGCAGCTAGCGGAAATAAGCTAAGCTAAGCCGAAGCAGGGATTAATAATAAAGTAATTAAAGGTAAGAAAATAAAGAAAATTATAATTATAAATAATATTCTTTAAATATAAGTAAGATAAAGATAAAATAAATATTAATTAAATATTTAATATTAAACTTCTTTATAATTATAAAGTTAAAAGCTTAATAATAATATTTATTAAATAAAAAAAGTTTTAAAGAGCACTTTAATATAAAATATATAGCAAGAGAAAGAATTAATTTTCATTAATTATATTTCCTTTAATTACTCTTTTTATATAAAATATAAAACTATTTTTTTAAATAAAATAATATAGTTTAAGCTTTAACACTCTTTTATAAGCTATCTAATAATTTAGCTTACTCTTTTCTTAATCTTTTAAAAGAGCTAATTATAAATATCTTATTTTAAGGGTTAATAATATACGCTATAACCCTTTAAAGTATTAATAGCTTAAATAAGCGCCTTTACCCCTATTTTATAAAAAGAAAATATTATTTTCTCTTTATTTTATTTAAGCACCTTTAAGATATAACGTTTTATTTTATTTTATAGCTTATTAAAACGATATTTTACTTTTTATTTAATTAAAAGATAAAGTTTTTTAAACTTAAAAGTAAAACATTATTTTTAATTTTAATATTATTATAATAAAGAGGTTTATAACCGCTTAATTATATAATAAAATATTAGCTTTAAGTGTAAACTTTTAATTTATTATAATAAATATTATAAAATATTATTCTTTATTTTTACTTTAATATTTAATATTTTATTACGCTTTATTCTTTTAGCTATATTATTAATAATTTTACCGCCTTTTATTATAATTATATTTATAATATTTAAAGTATTAATTATTTTTTTAAGTGTTTTTATAAAGCTAAAATAATAAGAAATATTTTAAATAAATAAAATATAATATATCTTTTAAGATTAATATAATAAGTTTTATTATATAAAGCTTTTTATTCTTTTTAAATATAAGGTTAAAAGATTTATAATTATATATTTTTTTAAATTAAAGTTTATTTAACTATATTATATTTTTATAATTAAGCTTAATCTCTTTAATTTAATTAAATAAAAGGTAAATTATTTTAAAAAAGTATATTAAATAAATAACCTTTCTTTTTCTTTTTATACATTTTTACCTTAATAAAAAACTCTTTATTTAAATAAAGATTTATTTATTATAATTAAAGTTTATTTTTATAATTATTTATAATATAGCTATTAAGTTTATATATTTAAATAATAAAATATAATAACTTTATTTAAGTTTTAAATATATATAAATATTAATTTAAGCTTAATTTTTATTTAAATTTCGGCTAAATAATTATGGTTAAATAATATTATAAAATAAAGTTATAATAAGTATTTAGTTTCGCTAAATAAGTATATATTTAAATAAAGTTAATCTTTAATTAAAGTAATAATAACTTTAAAACTTAAATTATATAGTAATAACACTTTTATATATTAATAATACTTAATAATATTAAATTAAATTACTTATAACTTATAATAACGTTAACTTTAATAGGCTAATAGCTTATTAATAATATTAAGATAAATAGTTATAGCTTAATATTATAGCTATTAATATAAAAGGTTTTTTATAATAAAACTTATTATATTAATTTTAAGAAATATATTATACTTTATTTTTATTAAATATTTATTATTATTTTAGCTTAATAAGAGAACTTAAAAAATAAAATAATTAATAAATAATTTAATTAATAAGTTATAACTTTATTTATAATTAAGTTTTATTAAACTTATTAATTAAATAATATTTATACTTTATAATATTATAAATCTTTATTAGAAATATAGATTATTCGATTTAAGTTATTAAATCTTTTTTTAATATAAGCTATAGCTATATATAGCAGAAAGTTTTGCTAAAATAAATAGTAGTTATTTAAGCCCCGGGCCTATATTAAAATATAGGGTAACTTACTTAAAGTAATAAATAGATAATAAGCCTTTAACTAAATAAGCATTTAATAGCTTAAAGCGTTTTCTTTTAAGGGCTAGCCCCTTAAAGGGGCGCCCTTAAAAAATTTTTAGAAATCTGCTTAAGCTATATTATAAATTTAGGCTATAGCAATTATATCTTATATTTTTAACTATTACTACTAATATTTTTATTAAAAAGAAAAAGAAATTTAAAAAAAAGAGGGGGGTTTTATAACTTTTACTTATATTTTATAAAAACTGCTATTTTAAATACTTTTTTAAGCTAAAAGAAATTAAATTAAATAAAAGGCTAAAGTAATTATATCCGCTATAAATAAGGCTAATTAAAGAAATATTAATATTAATATAAAGGTTATTTAAAAGCTTTTAAATTAATAGTTTATACTTTTAAATAATAATAATAATAATAATAATAATAAAAAGCTTAATAAATAATAAAATAATATTATTCCTTTAACCTAAAAATAATTAGCTTATTATTATAATTATTATTTATTTTAGCTTAACTATTTTATTACCTTTTTTATTTCTTTTTCTTTTTTCTTTTCCTTTTATAATATAGCTTTTTTAAATAAATAATAAATATATTAATACCCTTTTTCTTATTTATATCTTAAAGTATTATATTATTATTTATCCCCTTTATTATTATATAGCGGTTAGCCTTTTTTATAAAAAAATAAAGATAATAAATATATATTCGATTATTATTTAATAGCCTTAGCGTATCCTATTTTTTTATAACTTTTTAAAATATATTTATTTTAAATAAACCCTTATACTAAACCTTTTAAAATATAGCTATAATAAAAGTATTTTATAAGTAAATTATAATTATAATATTAGCTATATTATAAGATAATAAGCTTAATATTATTTTATTAAAAGTAATATTAGCCGTCTTTTTAATAGCCCTATTTAATAACTATAATAATAATAATAAAGGGGTTATTATTATAAGGGATAATATATATTATATAAGCTATATTATAAGTATAAGCTTTAATCCCTTATATCGGCCCTTTTTATACGGTATAAAAAACTATAATTACTAGCTTTACTAATATTATACCTTTTAAATAGCCTTATATTATTTACTATTAAAAAAAACTTATATATAAGTCTTTATCTAAAATTAAAATATATATTAGCCTTTAATATATTTTCTAATATATATTATTTAATCTTTAAGCTTTTTTAAGCCTATATTTACCTTTTTTATTAAATTATTCTATTAGGATATAATATAGTATATATTATTATTAATAATAAATACCGCCTTTTTAAGCTATATAAGCTTTAAATTCTTTAAAAGGCTAATAAAAGCTTATTAAACCTTATTTATAAAGTATATTTATTTCTTTAAAGTAAATAAAAGGTTTTAAAAAATAGGATAAATAGAAACCTTTTTTTAAAAAGAAATTATATTCTATAGAAATATATCCTATAGCTATAATATTATCTTTATAAAGGCGCTATGTAAAAGATATTTTATAATAAAGATACTTATATTTTATTATTTCTTTTATATATTTTACTTATAGGCCTATTAATTTAGCTTTAATTAAATTTAATATTAAAGCTTTTATAACGGCTTAATTAAAATATATTTAATAATATAAATACCGATATATTAATAGTTAAAGCTAATAAAGCTATATATAAAGTTAAATATAAGGCTAAATAAATAATAATTTATTATAGCATTATAACTTTAACAGATTATTCTATAAATTAAAACTTTAAAAATATTATTATTATTTATATTTAAAACGTTTACTTTATATAGGATATAAAGGCTATTAAAAACCCGGATATTAATAATATTAAATATAATATTAAAGTATTTTAAAAGCTACTAAATTAAAATAGCGTAATTTAATTTTATAATACTTCTTTAAAAAGTCTTAATCTTATATTATAGCTTTAAATTTAATAAATTCGGAAACCTTTTTTACCCTTTATCTACTATTAATAAAATAGTTAAAAGATTAGCTAGCTAACTATATAAATAAATAAATTTTTATTTTATAAATAGGTGCTATATTAAACTTTTTTAAATTAATTAATCTTATTATAATCTATTAAAGAATTAAATATCTAAAATAATATACCGCCTTATATAAAACCTTTTTTAAAAAGTTTAAAGTAAAAGAAATTAGCTAGTTTAATAATTAGCTAGTTATTTAAGTAGAAAAGTATATAATTAATAATAAAAAAGTTTATTAAAGCTTATAGCTAAATATTTAAAATATTTTTACTCTTAATTAATAGCCGCTATATAGTATAAATAGTATTAAAAATTTAATTAATAGTATACTTATCCTTAACTATTTCTATTAAATAGTTTATAAACTTTTTTTTTCTTATAAATAAAAAGATCTCTTTAAAGGTTAAAAATATACCTTAAAGGGTTATATTATATAAATAAAGTAATAAATTTATTTCCTTTACTTATTATATTATATATAGCTTAATAATAGTTATATTATACTATTTATATATATAAAACTTAAATATAAAGTATATAGCTAATCCTTTTAATAAAAGCCTGCTTTTACGTCTTTTCCCTTTTTTATCTTTTTTTTTTCTTCTTTTTTTTAATTAAAGCCTTAGCCTTTAATATAGCTACGCTAAATATTAATATATTATTTAATTTATATATCTTATTACCCCTTTTAAGTATAAGGGTAAAAGATTTATAATTATATTTTTTAAATTAAATTTTATTTAATTATATTATATTTTTATAATTAAGCTTTATTTATTTAAATAAAAGGTAAACCTTTTTAAAAAAAATATAATAAATAATTAACCTTCCTTTTTCTATTTAACTTATTATTTATCCTTACTTTATAAATAATAAACTTATTTATTTCTTTAAAATAAACCTTATATATTTTTAAGGTAATAATAAATATATCGATTTACTTAAATAAGAAAGAGTTTTTATTTTTATACTCCTTTACTTTAATAAAAAAACCTTTTACTTAAGTAAAACTTTACTTATTATAAATAAAGTTTATTTTTATAGCTATAAAGCTATTAAATTTATATATTTAAATATTATATTTAACAATAAAATATAATAGCTTTATTTAAGTTTTAAGTATATATAAGTGTTAGTTTAAGCTTAATTAATAGTTATCTCGGTTTTAATAGCGCGGTAAGCTAAATAATTACTTTTAAGTAATTTTATAATATAGCGAAAAAGGTTATATCGCTCGGTTTTACTAAATAAGTATATATTTATAGAGTAGAGCTAAAACTTTAATTAAAGCAATAGCGGATTTTTAATATTACTTATTTCGAGCAACTTATATTTATATATAAAAGGCTTAAGTTATATAGCGATAGCACTTTTATATAGTGCTTAATAGCATTAGATTAGCTTATAGCCTATAATAGCTTTAACCTTAATAGACCGGTTTATATTAAAGCTAATAGCTTATTAAAAACATTAGCGTAAATAAACTAGGCGCGGCTTAACGCTATAGCTATTAGTATAAAATAGCGGCTTTTAACTATAAACAGGCTTATAAAAGCAGATTAATAAGTTATTATAAAAAGTTCTATATAGTAAAACCTATTATATTAATTTTAAAAGATATATTATACTTTATCTTTAAATATTTACTATTATTTTAGCTTAATAAAGAAACTTAAATAAATAAAATAGTCGATATACTTTATTACCCTTATAGCTATTAATAAATATTATATTTACCGGCCCTATTATATAAGTAGTTATTATAGCTTTTTATATCTTTTATAAATTTTAAATAAAGGCTTTTTTAAGCCTCTTTTCTAACTTAATTATATAAGGAATTATTTAGTTAAATATAAAAAATAAAAGCTTTTTTTTATTAATAAAGTTAGCTAAAAAGGCTTTTTATAAATTATTTATAATTAATAGCTTAAAGGCTAATTATTAAATATAAATAAAAAGTTTTATTTAATATATTATTATTAAATAAATAAAAATAATTATTATAATTAACTAAACTTAATTATATAAATTCTTTATTCTATATTATTAAGCTTAATTATTATTTATTTCTTTTATTTAAAGCTATAAAACGTTATATTTAAATAAAATACTTTATAAAATTAATATTAAAAGCTTTTTAAAGCTTTATTTTATTATTATTTTAAAAATAATTAGTATTTAGCTTTATAAGTAATATAATTATTACTATATCTATTATCTTTTTTATATAATTATTAAATACTTATTTTACTTTTTTATATAATATTTTAGCTAGGTTAAAGATAATAAAAATAAATAAAAGTAAAAGAGATAATTATTATAAAGTTATAATTACTTAAATAAATAAATAATAATAAAGGTAATATAATTAATAATATTTAAATAAAATATAGCTAAAAGCTAATAAATATATTAAAATAGAAATAAAAGATAATAAAGAAGTAAAGTAAATTAAGCGGCTATTATATAAGGTTTAACTTAAACTTAAATAGGTAAAAGGGCTTAAGCTAATAGCTATATTATTAATTAACTATAAGGCTAAAGTAAAAAGGCTTAAATTAGTAACTATACTAGTAATTAGCTATAAGGCCGGGCTATAAAAGCTTAAGCTAGCTATAATATTAGTAATTAGCTATAAAGCTAAAATAAGGTATATAAATATTTTATTATAAAGGTAAGCTTATATTTATAATAAGGCTTATAATATTAATAATTAGTTTAAGAATAATAAAAATACTTTAAAAATAAAAATAACTTAATATTAAATAATATAAGAAAAATAATAATTTTTAAAACTTTTATTAATATAAATAAATATTAATTATAATATATAACGGTTAATTAATTAATTAATTAATTAATAAGCTATATTAATATATTAGATTTTATTAAGCTAGCTTAAGCGCTATTCTTATTATTACTATTAATAATAACTAAGCTAAATTTTTTACTTTTTTTATTTTTAAAGCTGTTTTAGCTATTATTATCTCGCTTATATTTCTTTTTAGCTTTTATACTCTTTTTACCCTACTTTTTACTTAAACTAAAAATTATAAAACTTTTTTACCTTTTTTATATATTATTAAACTTTTTTTCTAGTATAAAATCCCTTATATCTTATAATAGCTATTACTTTATTTTAGCTAATATAATAATAGCTTTAAACTTATTTTAAAAAAGTTTAATAAAAGATATAGCTTTATTTTTATTTAGTTCTTTTTATAAAAAAGATAAGCCGGAAAATATTTTCTTATAATCTTTAAATAGGGTTTTATAACTTATAAAAAGCTTATTTTTAAATATTTAAAGTAATAATTAAATAAATATATAATAAAATACAATATATTTATATATAGCAGTTAAAATAAAATTAAAAACTTTATTAATATATTATATATTTTAAACTATTTAAGAAAATAATTACCTTTATAATATATAAAGTATCTTATATATAATTAACCTTTAATATATTAATATATTTATTTATAAAAAGAAGTTAAATATAATAAATAATATTTAAACTTTTTTATTATATACCTTATTCTTTAAAACATTTTAAATAATATTATTAACTATTAAAATAATTTAAATAATTATTTAAAGTTATTTTAAGCGGATAAAATAACTAAAATATTAGATAAAGCTATTAAAGCTTTAAGGTGTTTATATTTAAATTTTAAAATAGTATAAATAATATAAATTTAAGCTAATAAAGCTTATTATAATATTTAATAAAAGTATATTATAAATAAAGCTAAAGTTATTAAAGTAGTTAAAAGTAAAAGCTTTTTTAAATATTATTATATTAATATAAATAAAGATTATACTTAAAAATACTTTTTAAATAATTTAAAAAAAAGCTTAATTATTATAAGATAAAGTTAATAATTAGGCCGGATAAATATTCTAATTAATATTACTTAATATAAATAGCTATAAAAGGAAAAAAAGTTATTATTAAATAATATTAACTAAATTTAATTAATAATAAAAAAAGAAATATAATATAAAAGAAAAAAAGGAAAAGAAGAAAAAATAATTAATATTAATTTATATAAATAGCTATTAAAAGCGCTTATATTAATTTATATTAATTAATAATTAAAGCTACTTATAATTACTTTTAAAAGGTAAATATTATAACTAATATTTTTTTTATATTTTTATATATATTTATTATAAAAGTATAATATATAAATATTAACCGGTAATTAGATAAATATATATAAAAAACGGTTTTTTACTTATAAAAAATAAAGTTATATAAATTATTATTAAGCTTAATTAGCTAGATATATAATAACCCGCTATTATTAATATTTTATAAAATAGCTTTAAAATAAGTTAACTTAAGCTTTAAAATATTATATTAATTATAGGTAATATCCTTAATCTTTTATTAAGCTTTTTTAAGCTAAGCGCTTATAAGCTTACTTAAATAAGCTAGCTTATTAAGTATAGCTTTAGCTAAATACCGGCTAATAAAATCCTTTTAATATATAACTTTAAAGCTAAATAAATCTATAAATATAATATTAAATATATAAATTAAGCCGCTATTTATATAGCCCTTACTATTTTTAAATAACTATTTATTAGCTATTTTAACGGTATAATAAGTTTTAATATAGAAAATAATTATTAAAAGGTTAATAAGCTTATTATATTTACCGTTATTAGCTTTTAGGTTTTAAAAGTATTTATTAAGAATATAATTTACCTTAAGCTTAAAGATATAAAAGGCTAATTTATATATTTTAATAAAATAAGGGGAAATATTATTATATAGATATATAAGCTATATACTTTTATTAATATAATTAAAAAGCTAGAAAATAATATTTATTCCTTATTATATATTAATATACTTTAATGTAACTTAAATAGCTATTTTATTTATATTAAAGATATTATCTTTTATATTTATAGCTTAAGTATTAAAAGATAATTATTATTAGCGCTAATAATATTTAATTTAAGCCTTTATAAGCTTTATTTTATATATATTAAGTAAGCTTTCCGGGATATATATTATAATTCTATTTATATTATACTTTTTAATATTAATTATAATAGGAAAACTTATAAATAAGTTTATATTCTTTTAAACTATATTTATTAGCTTATAATAATTAATAAGCTTATTAATAGCCGATATTATTAATATTAATAATAAAAAGGTTAAATTTTAAAGCTTATTATTAAAATTATTATAAATAGCTTTAATAAATATATAAATAAGGTATAACTAAGCTATATAAAAGTTTTAAATAACTTAATACTTATTATAAATAATATATTAAAAATAAAAGTTATTAAAAAAATTATAAGCTTATAATAAAAGTAAAACTTACTAATCTTTTTATATATTATATTATTTTTATCTTTATATATACTCTTTATACCGCGTTAAAGTAAATTAATTAAAAAATAAGCCTTTATATCTTTAAAAAATATATTATATTATAGCAGATTTTTAAATAATTCTATATATTATTAAGCTGCTATTTTTATTATTATTAGTTAAATTATTATTAAGTAAACCTTTATTAATATAATTAAAGATATACCTCTTTTATTTTTAAAAGCTTTAAAGCCTTAAATTATTTTCTTTATACTTATTATTATTTTATTTACTTTATTAGTTATTATCGGCTTAAGTTATTTAAAAGGCTAACTTTTTTTTAGCTTTAATAAAATAATAAATATCCTTTATTACTTATTAAATAAAATTTATTTATTTTTTATTAAATATTTAAAAAAAATTATAGGTATTAAGCTTTTATAAGCCGGCTATATAAGGCCGGTTAATCTTTTTATTTATATAAGCTATAACTTATAATTTTTTAAAAAGGTAGAAGATAAAAATAAAATAAAATATAATTTATAGCTTATATATATTTTAAAACTTAAGTATTAATAAAAGGCTTTTATAAAAGATTAATTAATATTAATTTATATAAAAAAAAGGGAAATAATTTATAATTTATAAATAAAAAGGTTAATATTAATTTATATTAACCCTTTTACTTAGCCTATTTATAGCTTATTTATAAAGTTTTAATATATTTATTAATAGCTAGCTATATTTTTATTATTAGTTATTAAATAAATATTACTACTTTTTAAAGGCTTAAATTATAATTAATATTACTTAAAAAGCTATAGAAAACTTAAATTAAAAAGATATTAAATAAGAAATAAAAGTATATCTTATTATAATATTATTTTATAATATTAGCTAATATAAAGATAATATTAAATATTACTTATTTTAATTTTATATTTTTAATAATATCCTTTTTAATAAATTTAAAAGCCTTAAAGCGGATAATATAAATATTAATTACTAGCTTATACTTTATTATAAAAACTATACTTTTATTAATATTAACTTTATTAGCTAAAAAGGTATTATATAAAAGGCTTTAAGTTATAAAATATAAAATATAAATATCTATTATATAAAGCGGATTAATAAATAATAAATAACTATATAGCTATAATAAACTTAACTTATTTAGCTAAAGGCTAATTAATATTAATTAATATAGATATAATAAAAGCTAAAAGCTTATATTACTTAATATTAATAAATATTATTTTCTTATTTAAAGAATTTATTAATTATTTAAAAAGCTATTAGGCTATAGCTATTAAGATTTAAAAAGGTATTATTAGCCTTATTTTACCGGTTAATATATAAATTAATATATTTAATATCTTTTTTAATATTTTCCTTAAATATATTAAAGCTATAAGCTATTTAAATAAAATTAACCTTAATAAAAAGATAAAAAGTAATAAAAAAAAGTATAATATAATAATTTATAAGATTTATTTTATATTACTTATTAATAAATAAATTATTAGGTAAAGTACCCTTTTTAATTATTTAATTAAATATATTATTTTTAGCTTTTTTATTATTAAATATTATTTAATATTATATTAATTAAAAAATAAGAATTAAAAGGCCTTTATAATATTTTTTTTATATATAATAATTATTTTAAGTTTTATAAAAAAGCTTTATTTATAAAGCTTTTTAATAATAGCTTATATATTTTTATAATTAATAAAAAAGATATAATTTATAATATTTACTATATTTATATTAAAGGTAATAATATCTTAATAACTTTTACTTATAATAGCTTAGCTAATAAAATTATATTTCTATATTTAAATAAAATATTTTATATAATATTAAAGGCGCTTATAAATATTTATTATATTTTTAAAAAGGCTTTAATTATTATATTTATTTTTAATTACCTTTTACTTTTTATTTAAAGCGTTTTAAAAGCTTTAAATAGCTATTTATATTATATTTTTTAATAAAATATCTATTAACCTATTATTTATAAAATAAGTATTATAATTAGCTATATTAGCCTTAATATATCTTTAAATTTTATTTTTATTATATATTAAAGTTTTATTTAAATTTATATACTTTTTCTTTTTTTTTATTAAAATTTAGCCTTTATTATATATATAATAAGTATATTATAATACCCTTAAATAAATTATTATAAAAGAAACCTTAGAAATAATTTAATTTAAAATTATATTATTAATACCGCCTTATATTCTTAATATTTTTAATATTATTTATTAGATATTAAATAAGATATTTTAAAATAGCTATATTAATAATTTAATTTATATAAATCTTATTAAATAGCTTTAAGCTTAAATTATTATTATAAATAATATATAAGAGCTTATTTTTATTTTAATAAATAAGCTTAAAAATAATTTATATTTAAATATTTAAATAACCTTTAACTAATTTTTTAAATTATTTATTAATATTAGTTATTATAAATTATAAGCTTTAAAACTTTATAAACTTAATATAATAAATAAGGTTAAAAAATATAAAAGTTAAATAAATATATACTTTAATTAGCTTTTTTTCTTATATTAGCTAGATATAAAGAATAATAATTAATAATTAAAATAATTAATTAATATAAATTTATATAAAAAAATAAGGCTTTTTATAAATATCCGGGCTAGCTAATAGTTTTATAATATAAGTATATATAAAAATAGCCGGCTAATTAATATTATTTTATATTAAATAATTATTAAAAATATATAAAATAATAAAAGCTAGTTAATATTATTTAATATTAATTAAAATAAAAAGTAAAAAGATATTAAGAGTATAATTTTATTTATTATATTTAAAAAGAATTTAAAAATTAAAACTTTATATAAATTAATATTAATTTCTTATAAAAGAATTTTTAAAAAAACTTATTTTAAAATAAGTTATATAATTATTAAACCGTTTATATTAAAACTTACCTATATAAATTTAATTTTAATAGATATATTTTTAATATTTTAAATTAAAAGTTTAATTAAGCTTTTTAATAATTTTCTTTATAGCTATTAAAAGATAAAAAAGGGTTATTTAATAAAATATCTTTTTAATAAAGTTTAAATTATTAATAAACTTTTTATTAATTAATATTTATAGCTTTAAGCTAATAAGCTAAAAAATATTAAAGGTATTATTTTATTATTTTAAGATAAAGCTATTATTATTAATATTTTTAATATAATATAAAGGCTAAAAGCTAGAATTTTATAATAAATTATATTTTTAAAACTTATATTAAATTAAGGCTAGCTTTTATTTAATTTTTTATATAATGTTTTTTAAATATTTAAAAATATAAAGGATAAGTATTAATATAAAAGGTTTTTTATTAATTTTAAAATATTTCTTTATAAATTAAAAGCCGGTAATAGCTTTATTTTTAATAAAAACCTTTTAAATAAGCTTAAGCTAATTAATAAGCTTAAGCTTTAGCTAAAGCTTTAATTTTAGCTAAAGCTTTAGCTTTAATAATAACTTAACTTAGTTTTTAATAACTTTATAAGTACTTTTATAGCCTATAATAATTAAACCCTTTTTATATAATATCTTTACTATTATTTTAATTTTATTTTATATTTTTAACTACTTTTTCTACCTTTTAGCCTTTTATAAATAGTTAATATTAATTAATATAACTAATTAGCTATAAATAAAATAAAATAAATAGGTATTAAAAAAGAAAAAAAAAAGTAATAAAAAAAAAAAAAAAGAAAAAAAATTAAATAAAATAAAGAATTAAAAAAAGATAGCCTTTTATATTTTTTAAAAAATTAAATTTTATTACCTTTATAAATAGTTTCTTATTACCCGGCCTAAGCCTTTAACTTTAAAAAAGATAAAAGAAAAAGGGGTTATTAAAAGGGTTATAGGGCTTAAGGTTATAAATATATCTTTTTTTATAATAAAAAGGCGCTATATCTGCCTTATTACCTAAGCTTAAAAACCTAACTTTTAAGCCTTATTTAGTAGCTAGGGGCTTAAAAGGCAAGGGTATAGTGGGTCGTTAAAAAAACGTAACTCGCGAAAAACATATATAAAATACGCCTTTTTAGCCCCTTATAACACTACTACTATTAAGAAAATAAATATTTTAAGAATATTATTAAGTTTATTTTAGTATAAATGCTTATATATAAATTTTCTAGATTTTCTAAATTATTATTAAAGTTAATATAAAATCTTAAAGTTTAAGAAATTAGAAAAAAAGGGCTTATAGGGGCTTATAGGGGGTGAATTTAATAACATTATATTTGTTTAATTTTAAAAAATTATTAAAAAATTAAAATTAAATACAAAAATTATTTTAAAAATATTATAATATACTTTTAAGTATAAACATTATAATAAAAATACTATTTAAATCTTGCTATTTTAATTAGCTAGATGCAGCTATTTTAAAATCCAAAATTTAGTGGGTTTTATATAGGCATTTTCGAAAGTGGCGTTTTTTTTGACGACCCACTGTAGCCTACGGTAGGGGCAGCGGTTTTTTAATAGGGTAACGCGGGGGGCGGGTAATAGTTACCCCGCACGCCAGGGGCTGCTATAAGAAAACTTTTTCTTCCGAAGCTGGAGAGGGAAGTTGCTGTAAAGGCATGCTCTAACTTTGTGGCTACGCAAGATCAGTCTTCTCCAGCCAGCCAAGTCGCATATTCCTTCACGGGCTTTTGGTGCACGGACAGGAGGCAGAGCTGTGGCTCTTTGATCGATCTGGGACCTATGGGTCGTCACGGCCCACAGTGACAGATGCCAAAGACTCGTTCCTCTCAGCCATTGTTGGATACATGTCGATGGGCCGAAGCGAATGGAGTATGTCATCTTTGGTTCGTAGAGATGGAGAAGACGAATGTGTTAGCTTATCATGCGGACAGGATACCCAGACTCCGACAAGTGCGTGCGTTCTAGGCGCAAAGACTTTCGAGCGGGTAACCGCGAACCTAGTTGGTGATGATCTCACCGTCTATAGAGCAAGGCGAGAGGGCAGTTCGGAGTAGAACTATGTGGTCAAGTTCAAATGGTCAGAATCTTCCGAGGGCTATGAGGTGAAGATGTTGGACCTGCTCAAGCAGAGGAATGTGTGGGGCGTGATTCGCCTCGACGCACATTATGTCGGCGTCAATACGGAGATGCTGCATAATGGGCTCACACTTGACAATCCCATAACTCTGCACACGGAGAGCGAAGGCGCCCGGTTCGAGAACGACGGAACTGTGAGAGAGTCTGCCTCCCAATATGGGGAGTATGAATCGAAAATATTCACTTGTACCGTTGCCGCACCTGAAGGCCGAGTACTTCACAAATGCGAATCGGTTCTGGAGGTCCTGTACGCCCTACGGGATGCGGCCAAAGCCCATCGATCACTCTATCAGGACGGGCGGATCCTGCACCGAGACATCAACCCCTCTAACATCAGCATTCCTTCCTACGGCCCAAACAGAGACGCAGCGGCCGACACTGTCAGAGGCGTACTGATCGATTTCGACTTGGCGAAAGAGACTTCAGATCCACATCATCCTAAACAAGCTGTCGGAACTTACATATTCCAGGCAATTGGAGTGTTGCAGGCCCATCTTGCAGACACTCCTCACACCTATCGACACGATCTCGAGTCGCTCTTCTACACGTTTCTATTTCTCGCGGTCGCCCCGCGGCCCATTCCGAAAGGGGAAGATCAGCTGCAGCTTCCCGCCTCGAGCGTGCTGCGGGAGTGGAACAAGGGGAGACTGTCTGACAGGGCCAATCGCAAAGTACAAGACGTGAGGCCGGTGGACGAGTTTAGGCGACGCATCGTCGCGGAGTTCACGCCCGAATCCAGGGGCTTGGGGTGCTGGCAGAGACGCTCAGGGCGATTTTGTTCCCTGTCGGCGAGGACGGTGAGATCTGGACGGAGACGGATATGACTCAGTCTGGGACAAATGCGCTATACGATGCAGTCATCGGTGCGTTTGGAGACGCGGCTTTGGAACATGCGAGACTGTAGTCCAAAGAGATCATCAGGTCTAGGATAGAGGTTCTTCAACTGAACCCCTGTGGAACGGTTCTCACTAGCTCGACAAAATAAATTTCCAAATTCAACAACGACAGTCTGATTTTTTTAGGCGCTACCATAATAGTCGACAAGATGTTGAAGTCTTGCGTCTCACACATTGAACACACCCGACCCATCCATTTTCTGATCCCAATGAATTCCTTTCCACCTCTCGGATCATACTCCAAAGCTTCGTGCAGATTGTCACAGATCAATTTCGCTACCTGGCCGCGCAAGATTGATCCGCCAATGATGCTTGTTGACCGGATCTTTCTGGTACAGGTTGAGCTCGAAGAACTTGTTGTGGCTGTCACATTTGTAGTTCTTGTAGCTGGAAAACATCACAAGCCAGTGTTAGCCTCTTGTCACATGGTCGAAACCCATATTCTTTCAACGGAAGGAAAGGCACGAACCAGTTCAACTTCTGGAAGTTGGCCTGGATGAGGTCACTCTCAGAAACCTCGATAAACTTGTCACTCGCGGTGGGGACGAAGTAGCGTTTGCTCTCGAGCGGCCCGAAGTTGACCTGGCGGACGAGCTGGACGGCGAATCCGGGAGCCATCTCAACAAGATCCACGCTGCCCGAGGTCGGCGTGGTATCCGTTGTGGTGGAATTGGTCCACTTCATGAATTGAACGAACTTGGGCTCGTGGGAGAGCGCCTGGGGGCGATAGGGCTTGATGGAATCACAGCAAAATAGGGAGGTCAAATGATGAGGGCCAGACGGTACGGTGCTTGGATTTGGGGGGAAATATGTGAAGAACAAGTTTGGGCTTATGACGAGAAGACTTGAGATCCAAATGACAGAAGCTCATCCGGGCTTGTTATACTTATCAATAGCAAGGAGGGCAGTGTCCATGATGGCCAATTAGTAACACGCGCATTTGCTCCTCTCGATCTGGGAATCTCTTGGTCGATGTGTCCCTCCACCGAGACGTGAGCATCATCAGTCTTCACAGAGTTTGATTTCCTCTCGCCAAACAAGCAAGACCCTGATGCAAAAGGTTCAATTGGTGGACCTCCAGCAGATTGAGTTGCTGATCTGGCCGGCCTGCAGAATTTTGAATCCTACCATCGGATACGGCCAATCGCTGTCAATCGCTGTCAATCGCCCAGAGACTGTGCTAGCAAGTATGACCTCACATGCGAAGACGAATAGATCCGAGGAAACCGTGTATAAAACTGACCTCATCAACATACTCTTCTGTCTGATCTGTCTTCTTCTCTTCTCTCCTTCACGGTCGGGCCCTGGAGGCGCAATCGTGCCCACTCGTTCACGCTCCCGCCGAGTGTCGTTTTCCCTTTTGTTCTTCTTCACCTCTACTTCTTGGCCATTGTCCTTGCATTTGATCCAACTCTCCGGCAGAGACACACTTCAGCACGACCCTTTACTAGGGCGTCCCAATCTCAAGTCAGGACCGTACAGGATTAAGCAACCTCGGAGGTCGATATCCTCAAAATCATCATCAACTTGAACTTGTCCAGACCTTCGAGTACGTCGATCCTGCCTGGCTACAGGCTGGCAAAGAAGCACCCCTGCAGCAAAATGCCAGGGCTTCATCATCAGGTGTTACTGTACCTGCTGGGCAGGAGGGTGGAGTGCAAGCTGACAACGCTTGGCCAAATTCGTTTTCTTTTGTTGAGGGAGCCTCAGCCTCCAACCAGTCACTACCAACTCAAACTTCTTCACAGAACAATACTGGCTCCGCCGTCATCGCCTCCGCTTCGATCCAACCTGCTAGTTCAGACTCAAATTCGCAAACATCTGCAGCAGGCACATTCTATTGCCCCCATTGTCCCGAGACCTTTGCCACAGAAGGCCGGTTGAAGTATGTCACCCTTTCCGAAAGTTTCCCCCGTGACCAACTCCACTGACGTGCTGTTCCTAGCAGGCACCTCAAGAAGCATGATAAGCCATTCAAGTACCCTGTTGCCGACTGCGCCCTCGCCACGCGGGGATGCCGGTACAGCAAAGACCTCAAGAAGCATTGCGCGGAAAAGCACCCTGAGGTCGGTCCGCGCACGGTGTGGTTCTGTCCGCACGAGTACTGCAAGAAGTCGCTGGGCCGGGGCAACGGTGAGGCTAGGCGGGACAACTTGAGGAGGCATATCCACAGTCAACATGATGGGATGGGTTTGAACGAGATAGTTTGTATCGAAGAGGGCCTAGGTAGATACACATGAGCAGCTGATAACCAAGCCAGTTGTTTCGCCAGTGCCGTCTTGTTCTGTCTTCCGTTGTGACTTTGTGCGTGCCTTAAATAATTACAAATGCCGACAAGGGTCAGCATTCGATTTCCGCTCCTTCACGTGATTTGTTCTTCCCGGTAGTCTGTCCATCTGATTTCACGGAACTTCATGCCAAAGGGACTGGGGTGCTGCTGAGTTTCAACCTGGCTGACATAATTCACATGCTACATATCGCCGGTAAAACGTGAGTGAAAACCTAGACTCGGATTAGGGCTATGTTGGGTATCGAGTCCAGCTGCCAGCATTTCTTGCCAGTATCCCGACATGCGTATAGGGAGCCCAATCCTACAGCGCCTCAGCCGCCTGCTTCTCCAGCCCCGTCATAATCTCCAAAGCACGACCAACGGCGTCGCTAGCCGCTTGATCTCGCACATCATCACGAACCTCGGCAAATCTGCGCTTCCAGAAGCCCCAGCGCTCGAGGTTCATGCCCCTCGTGGCCGGGATCAGCTTGCCGCCGACCCAGGCGTGCGTCTCCGTCACCTCGGCCCAGACCCCGAGCAGCGAGTCCTTCCACAGCCTGTCACCAGCACCGATGATCCACTCGGCGGCGACGCGCACTTTCGTGTCGACGCTCGCCTGTGGGAGCGGCTTGCCCTCGTCGCCCTCGGTGGCGTCGCCCACCAGGCCGACCTCCAGGCCGTCGCGGAGCTCCCAGATGCCAAAGGAGCGGAAGGATGGCTCAACGTCGCAGTAGACGCGGGCGACGAATGCGTTGAGATTGAGCCATTCGTCGAGGGACAGCCCTCGCTGGTGATGGTCCGAGGCGGAGGGCTGGTCAACGGCCTTGAAGTTGGGTCCTGTGGGTAGGCGGGCTGATGTAAGCATCCGGTACTACTAGGTATGCGAAATGCCAGTGGTAGGCCTTAGGGTGGCTCTGTGGAGGATGTGATCTTACTCTGGTTCCACTCGTCCCTCATAAACCACCCGAACTCGGGCAGATCGTTCCATGGCGCTTCGGCGGCCTGCAGTGCAAGCAAGATCTGGATGAGGACGTTGTGCGCGGGATGGTCGGGTGGGATGCAGGCGGCAGTGTAAGTGAACACTTTCCACATGTTCCAAGGAAGGCCTGAAGGCCCGTAACCGGCGTTTTCGAGCTTTTCGGGGCTGTAGGAAGTCAGGTAGGCGACAAACTGGCCGGCCTTGTCATCACCCGAGACCCCCTCTGCTGTGCTGATTGTTTGCTGGAGCTTGGATAAGACGTCAGATTGGATGTCGTCGAAGAGGCCACGGTCCTCGTTCGTAATCGCGTCGAAGTTCAAGGTTGTAGGGATCATGTTGAAGGACTCGAGTCGTGAAGGATGAGCTCCTGAGTTGAGTCCAGGTGCGGGGTAAAAGAGCCAAGTGAACGGTGAAAAGAGCACTTTGATGAGTTTGAAGAGTACTAGGCGGTAAAGGGCTTGCTTTCGTGGAATTTGTTCGCTGGGATCAGTGGTTCCTTGCCTTCTGTCTGGAGCGGATCATGGAAGGTGAGAAATTCAAGTCCTAAGTGGCTCTGCCTAGGCCTAGATTCAGGCAGGCTCGGCCAATGATATTACCCATATCAATCACGACCTACTTCGATTAACGCTACGCCTTTTGTGGTCGGCCAGGACTCATATCGGCTGAAAATCCATCTCAAGGTTCCCGGAATCTCGTCCTCCCATGACATATTGAGTGCCTGATGGAAAGTATTGACATCCAGAGCAGCCGCGTGCTACGCCCACTAACCAGACCTCAGCCTGAGACGGCCTGTACTATACAACGGTCACTCCTGGTTCGTGGCACTTTGAACGATCTCCATCATTCGAGGAATCCTGTTCCGAATCGAAGATACCCATCAATGATGGCCTGGAAAGGCAAATCATGGTTGGGAATCAGCCCAAGTTGGAGCATATTGAGTCTGCTGTTTGAGCTTCCATCCGACTTGGGTCACTTGGCGTATTTTGTGACTTTCCCGGAGCCCTGGCCCTAGTGCAACCCGTCTCATATCGAACGAACAGTTGGATGCAATTCGGTCCAAGTCCGAGTGGTGAAAAACACTGCGTACCCAATTTCGACAGGCTTGTTAGAAACTACTACGCGGTTTACCTCGTTCACAAACAGCTCGAAATTGTCCAGTGCGAACCCCTACATTTCAGAAAAAGAAGTATCCAAGTGATGGATCAAATGCCCACGAATAGGACTACCGCCGCCGACGACGTAGCCCATTAGGCAAATTTTCAGGCATAAGATGGGAGACCGATCCTGTCATAACCATTGCTTCGCACGCATCAGCGGTGGCACCGCTGTCTCAAGGACCCTCTCTTCGCCGCAAGGAGCGCAGTGCAGAGAGGCTGCGCAGCCTGATCAATGCCCGCGTCGCCGCACGACGCGCAGATCAGCGCAAAGACGGGGACCAGGTCGCCCCTCCAGCGTGAAAACCGGCGGCGCCCCGTGTCCGGACGCGTACATGAGCGTGACGCCTTCCGGCCCTCTCGAGGATGACGCCGTAGTCCCCCCGACGGCCACGCTGTCGTCCAGGGTGTCCATCTTCACCAATGCCGCCCACACCGCCTGGTGCAGGGAGACGAGCGGCTCCCGGCGCACCTCTTGCGGCGGCTGCTGCGGCCAGGCGCTGTCGTCTGACCGCTGGAGGAGCTCGAATCGCTGGCTCCAGGGGTAGAAGTCGTGCCGCGCGACACTTAGGTAACGCTGCGTGCTTCCTGGATGGGAACCAGCATCCTTGTTGTCCCTGACTTTTAAGGGCATTTGAGGCGTATAGAGCCCCCAGGGCGTATATTGGCGAGGAAAAGGCAGCGTCGTAAATTATGTCTAGTCTAAGCAACATGTTCGAAGCCTCGTCGTAGGTAGAGAATGGCTCTTGTCGGCTGCTCATGTCAGGGGCCCATAGGCGGTCAGCCAGCCCGTCCAATACATCATCGCCATTATAGATGGCAACATCCTGGCCTAGCTGATAGATGACCCGAGACAGGGCTTTTTCAGGGCCTGTCAGGGCCGGCGGCAGCAGCTGGCTTCCAGCTCGCAAATGGCGGTTGGACTCTTGATATCGACCCAGCGGGTTCTTGATGCCCACGAAGACAACACAGCACACCATGATGCCGTAGGCATCCATGCTGTGACTGTTCTCGTGAACATAAGCAATCGCTGCGTTATACTTTTCAATGGCAGCGAGTTCGGATTTCAGGACTTCGTGTTTTGAGAAATCCTTTGTGTTTCTTAGACCGCAGGCCAGAAAGTGTTGATGGGCGGCCCCTAGGGCGCATACAGCGTTCCCGAGAGAGATTGAGCCATGAGAGAGCAGCATCGCATAGCGATACCAAAAGTCTGCAGGGTCGGAAGCGGTGGCAACATGGTTGATGATGAAGACTTTGGCGTGGTAGAAGAAGGCCATGTGCGGTGCTGACTCGACGCATTGGATAGTGTGGTAGCACAGGAACTCCAACGAGGGTGTCACAGCACCGGAGTTTGAACCTCGGCTCCGGCTCGTCAGTGCGGGCTCGAGAACCCCCGAGCGAAGCCGACACGGAGGCGGTGACTCGTGTGCTCTCCGCTCTGCCCTGTTCCGTCCGGCCTGTGTGTGCACCGGCGGCGCTCCTTCCAGCAATATCGTCTGTTCCTCAGAGTGGAAACGATGAGGATATGCCTCGAGCCTGCCTGAATTTTCCCTCGGAAACTGCGGGTACCCGTGCCTTGAGTACACGTGCATCCCTCTTACTCGCCCGGCTGTCTACATGTGGCCGCCTCTCGATTTGGAATTCCCTCGTTCTCACACGCCTTGACGCGCATCTGGTCTACGGTACTGCACCTCTATCCTTCCGCTCAGAGCCACTTTTGCCCCAGTCTGCCCGACTTCTCCCTCAAGCCCTCAGACTCTGAAACTGTTGACAACAATCCAATTCACACCAGGACAGCCTGTCCAACAACCCGCAAGGAGAGTGAAAGATGACGGCAACCGGGCCGCTCCCCACGCCTCCCTTCGTGGACATCCCAGGCCTGCCCAACTTCCGCGACTGCGGCGGCTACCCCGTGATCGATACCACAGAAAAGAATGGAAATGGAAACGGCGACACCAACACAAAGCAGAAGATCGTCCGCCGCGGCATCCTCTTCCGCTCCAGCGAGCCCTCGATGCTGACGGAAGACGGCGCCGCCGTCCTGCGCGACACGCTGCGCATCACGCACGTCTTTGACCTGCGGTCCCAGCTCGAGATCGACCGCGACGCCGCCGCCGGCGGCAGGCAGGTGCGGGAGTGGGAGGGCGCGCGGCGCGTGTTCGTGCCCGTCTTCTCGCAGGAGGACTACAGCCCCGAGGCCATCGCGAGGCGGTATGCGCATTTCTCCAGCGAAGGGAGCGAGGTGAGTTGTGGGTTCTAGGCCCCCAGGGATCTGCGCAGGCATTGTCCCATCGTCTTTGCTTTTTCACCCTCCATCACTTCTCGCTTTGGGGGCCGGCCCCCCCTGTTCTATCTGCACTACGATGGGGATTCTGCTCCGCAAGTGTGGGCTACTTTGATTCGCGACGGGGGTCCTTGGCGGTGCTGCAAGGCATTAGACATATTGCAACCATCCCGATATGGATGTCTTAGATCGCTTACACCCCCTCCTCCTCGAACAGAGCGCCACTCCCGATTGCTATCAGGCTCAAGCCCAGCAATAGCTTAGCTTCACTCTCCACGCCTCACATTCATCTCTTGCACAATGAGACTCCCTCCAGCTTCACTCATCACCCATGACACCCAAACCGACAACCCGGATCCTCCCCCACCCCATCCTGTCACGCGGAAACAAACAATGCTAACAAAACACCACCCCCAGGGCTTCGTCCAAGTCTACGACCGCATCCTGAAAGGTGGCACGGACCCCACAGGCGCGCAGCCCTTCGCGGCGGTGCTGCGGCACCTCGCCGGCACCAGCAACTCCTCCTCCTCCCCGCCGCTCCCCACGCCCATCCTGACGCACTGCACGGCCGGCAAGGACCGGACGGGCGTGCTGTGCGCGCTGGTGCTGTCGCTGTGCGGCGTGCCCGACGACGCCGTCGCCCACGAGTACTCGCTGACGGACCTGGGCCTGGGCGGGCGGCGCGCCGAGTTTGTCGACCACCTCGTGGCATCGGGCCCGCTCAAGGGCGACCGGCCCGCCGCCGAGCGCATGGTCGGGTCGCGCGCCGGCGCGATGCTGGGCACGCTGGCGCTGATTCGCCGCGAGTACGGGGGCATCGAGGAGTTTGTTAGGGGCCGCTGTGGGCTGTCCGGGGAGGAGATTGAGCGCGTCAAGAGGAACATGGTTGTCGAGGTCGGTGGGGACCAGCAGCCTGTTGATTGGGAGGCGCATCGGAAATTGGTGGTGTAGAGAGGTGTGCGCACGGTGAGCTGGATCATTATTACGGCTTCAGGAGACGTGTCTGTCTTGGTAGTCTATTGGTTTAGATTCTCGGGTATAGAGCCCGCGTGGCGGGGGAGTTCAGACGCATCATCGTCACTAGCCCGTAATATACACGACGATGCCAACGCGTCCAACACGCAGGTATATCCTGCTGCGTATATCATCCGTGTCATATAATAAGTTGTACAGAGGTGTCTTCTGCCGGGACCTGCGGCCTCTAGTCGATCTTGGTGGGGATCTTGACCTGGCTCTTCTTCCGGTCCTCAAACGGAATACCGTACCGCCAGCCAACACCGTGTCTCGCCCGGCCGTCCTTGCCGACATCATCAGCGCTGACGGACTTGATGCGGAATTCATAACGGCCTGTCGTGACCGTCGTGGTCTTCCTTTGGTCCTTCTCAGCCAATGAGAGGATCTTCAGGTCTCTGTCGTCCTCAGACTTCTTGGCTTCCTTCTTGAACTGCTCCCAACTCTCCTTCTCCTTCATGCCGTCTTTCACCCTCCTTTCCATCTCCACAAGCTCAGGGTGTGGCACGCGGTCGTCGGGTGACAGCATGGTGTGGTGGAAGGCCTTTGCTGCGTCCTCGCGGGTGAACTGTCGCGATTCGGACGTCGGTACGAAGAGCTGCTGCATCGTGTAGCTGTGTACGTGGATCTCGTTGATCGGCTCGAGGGCCTGTATTGGTTTACCCTCGGCGTAGCTGTGTGTGGGCACCATCTCGAGGACGGCCTTGGAGTAGTTTTTTGCTAGTTTCAAGCCCTGTGATAGAGCAGCACAACGTTAGCCATTGTGTCTAGCTCGGTAGTGATAAGGACAAGATGGTGTTGTGTTTCTATCAGAGAGGCTCGCAAAGCTTTTTTGTAACCATGTGTTTTATGAGCTGTCTTCAAGACTAATCGAATTTTTTGGTGTATCATCACAGAAACGGGAGGGGGGTGGGGGTAAAGATGGAAACCCAGTGTTGCGCAACATACCTTTGCCTCCCAGTCCTTTTCCACCTCTTTCATCCTCACCACAGCGGCAACCCTCCTCTGGTCGACGCCGAGCTCGGCCGAGACGGCCTTGACGCCCTCCCACTTCACCATGACCTTGTTCCAGATCAACTCGCGCGCCTCCTCAGACAGGACGGGCTGGCTGATGAACGCGGGGTTGTAGGGGAATGGCCGGTCGCTTCTCTGTCCAAGATAATTTGGCTGTCCAAGATAATTTGGCTGACCAGGCGTGTGGGTCTTGAACTTCTTGCCCTCCTTCTTGAACCACGCCTGCATCCGCTGCTTCAAGATTGGCGCGTTCCGCCGTTGGCGATTCGTGCTGGACGAGAAGGATCTGCATGATGATGGAACGGATAGGAATTGGGAGGAGAGGAGTGCGCGTTCAAGTGGTGAAGCTGAAGCGACTGCGATTGAGCTGCTGGAGCTGCTGCTGAAGCTTGAAAGCTCTGCACAGCAGGCTTGCAGCGATTGGGACGGTAACCTCGGGGGCATTGTGAGGGTGGGTAGAAAGGAAGGACAGGACAAGGAAATGTATTATTGAGATGGTATCAATTGTGGTGCCACTGTCATCATGGTCATAAAGCTGAGGCCCGTGTTGTGTTGTGTTGGGGCGCGCCCGAAGCTTGGAAGAAGATGGAGGGACACCACGCGATCATAGACTGAGGAAGAGCTCGACAGAGCGGACGGAGCTGCAAATTTTCGCGGTCGGTGACGGTTGATCCGGGGCCGGCTGCGGCGCTCTCGATCCTAACCCTGAAGACAAGGTTCGGGGTTAAGGCTCAGACCCACACACGGCCCGGTTGAGAAGGCTTCAATGTTTGACGGCGGTCAATACCAAGCTTGATCCGCAAAAAACAGGCCTTGAAACTGCGGCCGAGGTGTTTAGACTCCTGCAAGTGACTTCCCTCGCTAGAGTGCTCATCTGACGGGAAAGCAATCGGGCAAATCTATTTCAAATCAATCTCATTTCTTCCCCTCCAAGAAGCCTTTGATAACATTAGAAGTCAACCTCGCAATGTCATTATCGTAGTCATCCCAGGCCAGCGAGCAAAACCAATTCATACTAGCGACACTGAAGACGGCACCACCGGCAGCCCCAACATAATAGACCACATCACTGCGAATCAGGTTCGTCTGGGAGACGGAGCAGTCATAACTGCTGTTGGTCAGAAACCACTCTAATAAGGATCATTCTTCTGGGAGTAGTGCTTGACTCGGAGGGGTGTTCGCTGTCTATTGAAACTTTCGACATGTGTTTGTTCAATTGCAAACACGCAAACAATATAGATGACCCAAATGACCACGATATCAGTCATCAGATGCGTTGAAGCCAAGGTATCAAGGACAGGACATATATACCGGAATTCTGGTGTGGCTGGGAATTAAATTTGGGAACAGACATCACAGTCCCTTTTTGGCTCCATTTCGATAACAAGTGCAGGCCATTTACAAGCAATCTACTATCTTATAAGCAGTTATAACCAGTTGAATGGCGTTTATCGTCTTGTGGTCAACAAGAAGAACTTGTTAGGCATTGGGATGCTCGACGGCGAGAAGCTTGCCGAAATATTTGATGGTAATTCATTTGATATAGAGCATGGACATAGCTTTCTTCATACTGGCCCGCAACAAAAGTTGAACTCCGTGGAACCTTGAGTCGATTATGACATACCCGGAATCGAATTTAGCCCTACATCAATGTCAGCAGAGGGCGTCTCTACTTCACGAGCAATACATATGTAGGGCAAAGATGCGACTCACATCCATCAACATCCTCGACCGCAGTCTGCGGCAGCATGCATCTCATGGCGTCTTCCGAACTCTGGGTCTTGAGCTCCTTGCACACAGCATTGTTGCAGCGGGCGTTGAGCGCCCTCTGGAGGGCGTCGCCCTTCCAGCCGAAGACGTAGTCACCATGCTGCGAGTACCCGGTCCTGCACGTCCAAGTCAGCGGATGCAGGTACATATATGTATTTACGAGGACTTCACCCGTCATCGGTGCTCCACATAAATGGCTGCGAGCCGTCCTCGGGCCACAGTCCGGGGTCATTGAAGGAGCGCGTCTGGGTCGGTCACCATGATTAGGACTTGTCTTTAAAGACCAGCACCGGGTCAGAAAGGTGCATCAAAGACTCACATCCCACATAACCTCATACATCAGTTGAGGCAGTCTGACAGGGTGAGTTCCCGGGCAAGGCCCCGTAGACTCGAAGGTCCCCGAGCTGGGGTAGGCCACATGACTCTTGTGATCCGCGCTGTCCAGGTTCTTACCATCCCAGCAGGTAGGAAATGTGATAGTTGTCCTGATACCGCCCTTGCAAGCCTGAGGCGGAAGGGAAGCCGTGTCGGATCCCGAGCAGGGAGCGCCGCTGGGACCCGCCCCGCCGGTGTAGTCGTCGCCGACGTAGCAGCGGTGGCACAGCTGGCGCTGTATTCCCTCGGAAGTCCTTAGCGCCGCGTCCCCGACTAGCATGCGAAAGCCGGGAGCAAACGCCGTCACGTTGGTCACGCCATCGTACGGCGGGATGTAGTAGACGGTGACGCCGCCGACGGCGCGGAGCCCCACGTTGGGAAACTGCGGCACCCGCTTATACGTTCCGTTTCGAGCTCTGAAATAAAGAACTGCCGTCCAGTAGTTGGAGAAGTCCTCCGAGAAGGTGCAGCTCGTGCATGTCGAGCCCTCCACGAGATCGTGCGACGCCGGGTCCATGCTCGCGTTGAACGAGTTGCCCCCCACGATCTGGTGCACGTGTGGCGATATGGACACGCCCGGGTTGACCAGCGGGTCCACCCTCTCCACGACGAGCTGCGAGCACCCGAACCGGATCATCTGCTGCGCGGCAACTGCCTGCGCCGACAGCGCCAGGGCGAGGGTTTTGAAATTCATATTCGTAGGGCACCTTGGTGGCTTGGTTCGGATATTAGTTGTTGGGTGGCGGCTGTGGATGAGGCTTTGATGTTTGAAGAGACCTGGCTGGGCTGGCGTTGGCATGTACATATGCTTGCCCCTGGTGTCCTTGGACTATTGTACCTTTCTACCCTTCTCTTGTCTCTGGATTTCCAAACAACTAGTCGCATGTGATATCGCTTGGAAGGCCGGCAGATGTCCAAGCACTGGCTCGTTGAGGACCAACCTTGGACATGTGCAAGCCTTCTTTGCGATGTGCAGTCAAGCTACTTAGGGACCAATTCAACCGGGATAATTGCCTACACTTAGAAAGGCAGCCCTCGGCTTTACCTTAAAGCCCGTCGTAGAGACCGCATTTTAGGCAGAATTGATGATCATCATTTGAGTGACCCTGCTTGGTGTGCTTGCAGGCTAGGCGAGAATTGATGTATTAAACTTGTGGGGGCGGCTTTACGTATGCCCTTTGACTGCTATACGGGTCTTGATGAGAGGAAGCTATTGGCTAGGCCAGGCTTCGAGGAATCTATATTGTCCCACTGTCGTAGACCGGGAAAAGAGGACCGATCCTCTATCTAGCAGTCCATATTAAAATGCGACGGCCAAGCCTCGGTATTTAAGTGCGGCGGCATGTTATATTACCGTCTGGACGATGCGCGGGACATGTGCAATTGACTGATGACAATGTAGATTAGAAAACCTGGTCCCGCAAAATTCAAAATGCCTCATTGAACAAGAAGCGATATAGGCGACCAACACAACATTTTTCACAATGCGATACGACTTACTCGCAGCTGTCGCGGCACTCTCGCTGTCCTCAGGGGCGGGCGCCGCCAGAACTTGCGGTAACAGCAGTACCGCTATGTCGACCTACCCTTGGCGAGTGACCGACGCGAGGTACGACGGCGCAGACCCGAACGACAGCGGCAGCACCGCAACCGTGGCGGTCAGTATAGTGCCGACCAACGGGTCCTACGGCACGTTCTTCGAATGCTTCTCGGCGTGGCCAGATGCCTGGGAGGGGTTCTACGACGGCGGAGACGACATCATCTGGAGCGATTGCATCTGGGCCGGAAACGGATTCACCATCGACACCACCGTCTCATTCGCCATGAACTGGCCTAACCGGACGATGTATGTCTCACATACGTTCGCATGCTCGGATGCTGGAGGGTAAGTATTCAATGTTGAATCGCGCACCAAAGTATTGGCCGTGCGAAGATGCTGAAAAGATCTGACACGGCTCCTAGGGCCGATGGCCTGGCGACAGGAACGTTGCATCTGAACATGGATTGCTCGACGACTGCGGAGGGCCGTGAGGCATGCGCACTGGTCCCCAGCAACTCGATGGGGTTCGCCACAAAAGGAGGCCTGACTCCACAAGAGCCAGATAGTATTTGCCCGAAAAGCGAGGACGTATATCAATCATGGCAGCTGGAACAGTGGAAGAGGCAGTACGAATGGCCCCCAGGCACGTCATTATCCGACCCACCGAAAGCCGACACGGGTCCGGATTTCGGCTTGAGGAACATGAGGAACAAAGCAGCCGATTCCTTCAACTGCACAAACTCTGGGAAAGTCGAGGACGAGAAGTTCACCGGTACCTGCGTCGCGGCGGATCAGGCCTCGGCGAGCACGGCAGAGTTCGTCTTCGACAGGAAGCTCGACATGCTCACGGTGACCCAACACTGGCAGTGCGACGAGGTGTAAGTAGAGACTTCGACGGGATCATTACATGCCTGAGGAGGCTAACGGGGTTCTAGCTCGCTTGATGCGGTCGGCGTAGGCTATGTCCAAGCGACTTGCGATCGCCATGACGACTTGCTAACTTGCACTGCGGGACCGCTTTGGATCGGAACGAAGACTCTGTGATGTTGGGGGGATTAACTCTTGTTGAGGCCGTTGGTGAATACGGGCTGTACTCGGGTGTCCTCTGCCATGGGATCTATATAAGAATACAGAGATTCGCACACCCAAAATCGGAGGGCGCACACCCATTTCCGCTAACTAAGCGGCCGCAGCTAATCAGACCACACTATTCACCACCGCTAATGCCCACCTATAATACTTTTAATAACTTGCCTTTACCGCCGCTATCGCTACCTAACTTTACTTAATAACTTTATAGTAACCCTTTATTTTCTGGATTAATTTCTTATTAGAATTAATCGATTCGGCTTTAAAAATATACCCTAGCAGCTTAGATCTCGGGTTTTTAATATTTTAATAAGGAAGATTATTAACTAATTACTATAAATAGATCTAATAGCTAAGGACGTTATCGGCGATAATAGCGATAACGAAAAGGTTTAAAACGTTATTATAATATATATAAATTATTAAATAGGCAAAAATATTATAGACTAGTATATAGGAAAATTATAATATAATAGGGATTCTTATTATATAGTTAAATTAATAATATATATACTAATTAGGTGGTAAATATAAATTTCTGTATATGGGGGCGGGTATACGCCCTCTAATTTTAGGTATGCGAATCTCTATATTCCTATATAATAGCTGTTATGCGGGGCCGATATAAAAACCTTCATTCTGAGCGTCAATGAAATAAGAGTGGCTAGTTTTTGTCACAGCTAACATCCCCCAGTATTGTGCCTTATAGGTATGTTGTGCGGTTCTAATACTGCGTGTTGTGATGTTGACGCGTTTAAATCCGTGGATACATGCATTCGGGTAGCTATAATCGGCATTGCCGTTACGGAGAGCACCGCGGAGCATGCGAGACATTCGTGCAAGTACCATAGGACCCCACCATTCGGGATACCCCAGGATCCGGGACAGCTAAACTACCCCGCACCCATACAAAATAAAGGATTTAAATAATTTATATCTTAATAAATACTAATCCAATATTAGTAAAAACCTATATATATATAAATAATAAGTACTATAATATTCTATTATAATTATTCGTAATAGTTTTAATTTATATAATTTATAATTTAAGATTATATTTTTATATATTAAAATACTAAGAAATATAAAGCTATATAATACTATAAACCTATATTATATTATTTAAAAATATAAATTATAGGGTTTCTTATACTATTTTTAATATATTATTAAAAGTTAAGAATCTTAAATAAATATTTTATATATAAAAATATTAAATTTAGTTTTTCCTTATTAAATTTCTTTAATATCTTTATAGCAAATATTAAAAACTTATATAAAGTTTTATATAAAATAGATAGAATTATCTTAATATTTTTTATATAATATTTAAGTATATTACGATATATAAAAAATATTAAATTAAATCTTATTAATTATACTATATTTTTATAAGTAATTAAAAAAGTAGTATTTTTAGGGCTAATATAAAGAGATTAGCTATTTTGGATTTTAAAATTTCGTAAATTTTAATATTTTATAATATAATATATTAGTTTAAAGAGGAAAATTAAAGCTTTAAATTAATATATTTATTGATTTTATACGATAAAGAATAAATTAGTTATAGCTTTATAAAAAAGGGATATTTTGGTGGGTGCGGAGGAATTTGGCTGTCCCGGATCCTGGGGTATCCCGAATGGTGGGGTCCCATGGTAGTCTTATTGCTTCTCTATTTAAGTATGTATGTGGTTTTTCCACCTCATGGATCTCTCTATCATGGTTTTTCCCATTTCACCAAGTCGTCGCGATTACTCTGGCCATGGCAGAATGCACCGCATCCTTAGCCATGCTCGAGGCCCTCGAGGCCGCCGGGGTAACACACCTCTTTGTGGACCTCAGCAGCGACCACCCAGGCATTATGGCAGCTTGCGCAGCCCAGGGATTCTTTCAGGCCAGCGGTAAGATGCGAGCCATCCTGGTGCATGTCGATGCTGGAGCACTCGCGATGGCCGGAGCGTTTCACAACGTCTCGAGGGCGAGGATCCCAGTGATAATGATTGCGGGAACCTCACCGACCACGGACGAGAACTGTTGGAATATTCTAGACGGCTATGCTTATTATAAATACGGGATATCTTATTTCATACTATTTCCCCGTAGTAAAGTAGATATATTTATATATAAGGGGTATCGCCCCTATAGTTTAAACTACTATTAGTTTAATAAATTAAGCGTTTAATTTAATAGGTTATAACCCTATAAGCTTTACTTTACTTTTCTTTTAATTAAATTAATTAGAATTAATATTAGTTATATAACTCCCTTTAAAGCCACCTTTTTAAAATCTTTAATAGTTATATAATACCCCTTAAAGCTATTTTAACTAAAACCTTTAATTAAATTAATATCTTTATTAAAAGTTAAGTATTCCGTTAAATTACCTAATTAAGCTAATTAATAAACCTTTAACTAATTATAGCCTTTAATTTAATATTACTATATTAATTAAATCTTTTTAAGCCGGTAATTATATAATTACTTTATTTAACTTTATTTAAATACTTTTTAATATTTTAATAATTATTTAATTAATTTATTTAAAACTTATATTATTTAAAAGCTCTTTTTTCGTTTTATATTACTATTAACTTAAATTTTAAAATTTCTTATTATATTAGCTTATAAATAATAAATAACTTTAAATTCCTTATATCGATTTATACTTTTAATTTAATATAACTTTTTTTTTATTATTATTTTTATAATTTTTTATTTATTTTAATAATAGCTTTTTTAAATAAATATAGTATTTTAATACTTAACGATATAGAAAATTATATTTATTAAAATATAAAAATTAAAGCTTAATTAAAAAAGAAAAATATTATTAGAAATAAACTTAATTTACTCTTTTAAGGCTTAATTATAGCTTAAAATAAAAAAGCCCTTATAAATATTAAGCTAATATATAAGTAAGCGCTTATTATATTTATTAAAAATATAAATAATATATAAAAGATATAAAATATTTTAAAATCTTATTATAAGCCTTTCGGTTTTATAAGTTAATATATACTTTATAAAAAATATTTTTAATATTACTTTTAATAATTTTAAAAATATAAAGTAATATATTAATAAAATAAAGCTTTTTTTTAAAGATTTAAAGATAAATAATATAAAGTTACTTAAATAAATTATTATAAGCTAAATTCTTTATAGCCTTAATAATAAATATTTTAAATTTATTTAAAATATAACTTAAAGTTTTTATTAAAATTTTAAAGCTTATTTTATAAATATATTCTTTTTTAGCCTATTAAATAAAAGCTAAAGGAAAACTTTAAAAAGTTTTTTAAAAAAGGCCTTATATATTAAAGAAAATAAGTTAAAATTTTAAATTATATATAATAATTATAAGCTAAAAGGCTATATTCGGAAAAACTATTATTTTCTTTTTTTAAAAAAGGTATTTTAAAGCTAAAAAGTAAAGAAAGCTATTTAAAAAAAAATAAAAAATAAAAATATTTACCCTTTTATAAAAGAATTTTAATAAAAAGAAATATAAAAAAGTTATAAAAATATTTCTTATTTTATTTATTAATAATAATACTTTTAAAGCTATAAAAATATCCTTTAAAAATAAAAATATAGCTATAGCTATAAATAACTTAAATAATAGCTATAATTAAAATTTTATAAATCTTTTAAATTTAATATTTAATAATTTAATAAAAATAAAGGTAAATAATTTATATACCCTATATATATATATTATAATAGCTAATAGCTTTATAGGAAATTTTAAATATATAAATTTTATAAAGATAGCTATAAATAGCAATATAAATATAATTAATTTTAAAGATATAAATTTATTTAATATAATAAAGCCTATTAATAAAACTATATAATAAAGTAATATTAAGATATTATATATAAATTAAATAAGAAATATAATAATATATTTCTTAAAAAATAATATTATAAAATAAATAAATAATAT